>JAAEAF010000456.1:0-150693 GCA_011037195.1 Triatoma infestans
TAGTAAATAATGAAAAGAGATTATCAAAATTAATTGCAAAACCGAATTTTCTTGATAGAAAAATATACGACGAAAATTTAGTTGGAGTATAGATGGCTAAAACAAAACTATACTTCAACAAACCCATTTACATTGGATTATCTGTTCTTGATATCTCAAAAACAGTTCTTTATAGATTCCACTATGAAGTCATGCTCAACAAATATGGATCTGAGCGTTTAAGCCTTATCTATACTGATACAGATTCCGTCTTATATAAAATAAGTACAGAAGATGTGTTCAAAGATATGAGGGAGTTGGAACATCATTTTGACACCTCAGACTATCCTCACGAGCACCCCAACTATTCTACCAAGAATAAAAAAGTGTTGGGGAAATTTAAAGATGAAGTGAATGGACAAATAATTGACGAAGTGATTGCCTTAAGACCGAAAATGTATGCCATCAATATTGATGGTAATATAAAAAAACGTGCCAAAGGAGTTCAGAAAACTACTCACAAACGGATAAGTTTTGAAGATTACAGACGTTTTATTTGAAAATATTTCCATGTTATCCATAATGAGATCTATTAGATCGAAGGAGCATAATGTTTTCTCCCTTGAAGTTAATAAACTCTCTCTCTCCGCAAATGATGACAAACGGGTCATCTCACAAGATTTTATACATACTAAAGCCAATGGTTTTTGCAATGAAACCCTTACGTGAATATTTTTGTTATTAGACTTATATTTAAATATAAAAAAAACATTTGTATTCTTATATTTTTTCTTAATTATTATTGTAATAAAAATTAATTCACGCGTGCACTGATATATAATAATATTAATTAGTAATATATATAACCCAAGAAAAGAAGAAGAAAATCAAAAGAAAAGTCCAAGGCTGTGGATTCAATGATGCCTGATTCTATGAACATCAATGAAAAATTTCAAGTAAGTAAGGAGTAAAAAAAAAATGTAGGTAGTAAAAATAGTGAAAAAATAAACAAACTAATAATTTTTTTTTCAGATAATTGAAAGAATTTTCTTTCATCCCATGATCGAGAACATCAGAACAGTTAAACAAATTTTACAAATATTTAATAATTTCAATATTGCAGCACTGGTCATAGAACAAGAACTCAATGAATATCATATTTTCGTGAACGCCAAGAATTTTTATTCAGGGAGATTTATACCATCCATATCATCAATTAATGGTTTAAAACTTCGAGGAAGAGAAATAGTGAATGGTGTTCCATGTCTAACTTTTAGAAACAGTTCAACTATTTTTATCTTTAGATTTAATCCAGCGGGTCCTCTAACATTAAGTAATCATGATTATTCTTTGAGAATAAATAATAATCAAAATATTCCTTGTATAGTTCAAAATGATTATATAATTCCTATTGTAAACTTTGCTGATATCTCAACTTCATTGAAAATTGTAAGCCTTAAGGCATTTATCTCTAATTGTGATATGACTATTAGGTAAATAAATAAAAAAACAGTTAAGCAAAAATCTTTTATTTAATCAAACCATTTTTCACAAACCATATACATTCTGGATTATAGAGTTTATGAATTTCACAGGGGCACTTCTTAATATTACTCTCTAATTCGAGTCCACAAAAAATACATTTTACACTATGATTTCTTGTTTTGAAAAAGCCATGATATGCTAAAAATTCTGAGGAAAGAGGATAAGTCCAATGGCTAAATGTTTTTTTCCTTATTTTTGCATCGTAGAGATCCACCGTTGATCTGTTCCTTGAAATCCAATCAACCAATATTTTTGCAAATTTTAATGAACAGTTGGATTTCCTTCCGCAATGGTAGATGCATTTAGTGAATTCCAACGTTGAAGTGAGACATTTCAGTGATGGACAGCCAAAATCTTGGAGGTCAAAGACTTCTTTTCCTATAAGTTCTTCAAGAAATATCGATTTTTCAAGACCTTTAGCAAAAAGAATGGTAAAATTTTCAGTTGATTTCTGACATAAGCTTCTTAATTCGGAATATTCCACATCTCCATCATACCAATTTAATCCATGAAGGTTATGAAATATCCATTTATTTGTAGATAAATTTTGAACATCTTCTTGAGATGGGGGTTTGAATAACCAGTGCCAAAACACTGAAGGGTAGTCCAAATCTATAATAGTCACTTCCTTGGCGATATAACAGTTTTGAGGAGTAAGGTAACCCTGGAAGTCAATCACGCCCGCACGCATTGTGAAAACTAAATTTCTTCTACAAAATCTTCCTCAATTAAATACTAACCCCCACTTCTACTTATATTCTCCTAACTAAACCGGATAACGGATTATATTCAACTAAAGCATCATGCAAGATTAATGCATAGACTGTTGTATTGGCTTTAAAATTTTCCGTTGTTTCTAGATCTATTCTAATATCAACTGATGATGATCTAATTGCCTCTGATTGACGGGAACAATCTATAACTATAATAGGCCCTTCATCCCTAAATTCTTCTTTGCTTAAAAGAGGCTGATTTTCTTTAGCGTAGTAGCTATGTTGAAAATTTCGATACATATAATAAAGAACCGTAAAATGATTCTTGGAAAAATCTATGTTGAGATCATCATATGGATAAACATCAGAATTTAGATGTAACTTTACATTTGATATACTACAGTGATTAAACTGTGACATATCACTTTCTGCATTATTCTTTTTATTTGTTTGAAATGCAATTATGATATAACGGGGCTTTTCTAGATTTGTTGACGTCTTCACAGACCAAGTTTGCTTGTTAGTATTAGAAGGCAGAGAGGGGTTCTCCACAAGATCCCATGATCTAAATGCCATGTGAACAGTTTTTCCTTTATTGACTAAATTTAAAAACTTTAACCTTTGTTCATCAGACACTTTAACATATGACATTTTCCATTGCATAGATTTTAGTTTAATAGAAGCTTTAACATTGAGGTGATCTTTTAAAACTTGAATGCTATCATTATCCGTTCTACTGCGATGTAGAATTAACTCATGTTTTCCATTTAGAATTATTTGATTGTAATCTTCAAAGAACCCCATAACAATGTCTAGTGGAATGCAAGCATCAAAATTACCATTTTCATCAGCTAATTTAACGTATTCAGTAGGCATCATCCAGCCGCTCATTTCCATTCCAGACGCCTTATCTGGACTAAGAGATGCATAGTTTTTTAATGTACTTGTGATTCCCGGATTTCTAACATGATCAACCAGTACACCATTCAACTGATACTTGATTTCATCAAACAAAAACAAAAATCCATTTCTTACTATTCTCAGTTCACTTGGATCGATAGTTTCAGAACCTTCTTTAATCAATTGTCCTTGAATATATAGAAAACTTTTGGCTGGAACAGTGTAGATATCCTGTTGTTGAATGGCAATTATTATTTCATCAGAATTGTAGAATGATTGGTTGAAAGGCTGATGAGAGTGAAATTCAAAGTCCGTTATTCTCTCCTCAAAACTCACTCTTTTGTTCACATTTAGTATTTCTTCCATTTTGGTTTAATCAAAAGTCCTATACTTTGTAGAAAGTAAATATTTGATGGTGTTAACGCTCGGTAAGGCGTTCTTTGAATACTAGTTGCTTTCACCGCAGTGTAATCCATTTTATACTTTCGAAAATCAATACCCATTTTTCTTTAGATGTAATCTGATGGTGATTGTCTCTCCGCGAAAATCCACCAAGTTCTGGTTTTGATCTGTTATAACAAGTGTTATATTGTTGATCACTTCACCGATAACTGGAAAGTAAATGACTGGAGATGGTTCATGTACGATTTTAAATCCTGGTGGAACTAATGGAGAAAATTCATATATAGTATGTCCTGGTTTCCCATTTCTATACGAACCGGATGCTATATTACAGTTAATAGCAACTGCATTGACACTATGAATCTGCACAATTTCGTCTGATTTATGAGTGATCAATTTTTCTAACACCTCATGTTTAGTAAACCCCAGTAAAGGGCCAATCGAATGTTCTCTATTGAAGTAAACAGGTTGTGACATGATAATTCCACCTTCAAAGTATTAGTATTACCTTTCAATTTCAATGAATCTGGTGATTTTATATGTGATTTTAGATAGCGTGCTATTGCTTCTACTTCATAAGTTCCTGTAGGTAAACTAATAACATTGTCTCCATAATGAAAAAGATTGTTAAAAGCTTCAATGATATTCGGTATGGAATTGTATGACTGAAAACTTAGTAAACCAATGCTAAAATCATCATCTAAATTAATTGGTGGAAACAGATCGCCACTAAGAATGCTCGAAGTTCCTGTTAAGGTAAACGTATAAGACATGACTGAATTCCATAAATGCTTATTCTTCATTATTATATAGAAATTTCAAACACAAATGCCCACAATACGGAGTTCCGAAATCTTGATATCTTTTACGATTGTAGGTAACATCGCAGTTTCTGAAATACTGAAGGAGTTCTAACGGCGGTCTAAGATTTCCATAAGGATCGAAATAATTTACTTGATTACTTTTTTTAATATAGGCAACCCAATGAGTACCTATGTTTTGTGTTGAATCTAGATTTACAATACCACATTCATTAGTTTTAGGATAACTTGGCAAAGAATCACGCATATAGACACCTCTAAAATGAGGTACGTTTTTAGCAAATTTCATCTAATCTATATTTGTGAGAGCTCTGTCAGGAAGTAGTCAATCTTGCATAATATAAAGACCATATCCTTTTTTATATGGTCTAAGGTAAAAACCTTTACCAATTTTCTGTTCTTCCATTTTCCTATTGTGACGTCTCATTTCTTCCAAACGATCTCTAGCGTCTCTTGTGTCTTTAACTGCTTTAGCAACCGCTGCTGCTCCACCTGCTAGACTTCCTAGAGCAGACAAGCCAGCAAACAATGGTACTAGAAAAGGGAGAACGCCCCCAATTCTTGGGACGGGCAATATTCTTGGTAATTTGTGTAATTTTGATTTTGCTAAAAACTTTTTAGCTTTTTTGAGTGCGGTTTTGGCGGCTCCACTAATTGATGTAGGTGAAGTTACGCGAGCTGCACTTATTATATCTTTGATAGTTTTATTTTTCTTCTTCTTAATACCACCACTACCTAATTTTACTTTCACTTTCATCGCGTTTGTAACTGCCCAAGCAGCTGCTTTTTCACCAAAAGATGAGTCACTTGCCTTTGTTCTTTGCCAAGCTTTTCCCGCTAAGATGCGATCAGCTTTATGCCTTGATTTCAAATCTTTGTTTTTAAAATATGCAATGTCGTGTTCCTTGCAGGCCTCATCTAACGGATTAACACCTTTATCACCATGGTTTAGTCTTTCTTGTAATTTCGTTCCGGGGCCACAAAATTTATATCCTGGAATATGCGCTTCAAATGGAAGCTTGTTGATCACTGAATTTATTAAACCTTTCCCGGTCGTTTTCTTTCTCATTATGATGACTGTTTTTTAGGACTGATTCTATTTATATAGGCTGCAAATCAAACTCGTCATCATCAGTATGCGATTGGAGAAGCAAAATGAATGTTACCTGTTTATAACTTGTTTCCTGCAGGTGAAGATCATGAAGCAAATGAGTGTCGTCATGGCCAATTGTTACGCGATAATATACGTGCACTTATTTGTGGAAGTTCAGGGTCTGGTAAAACCAATCTCATAGCTTGTTTGCTTTTACAACCGAATGGGTTAAAATTTGGAAATGTATACTTATGTAGCCGATCCCTCCAACAAGAAAAGTATTTATATTTAGAAGAAGTATTCAAATTAGCACCAGAAATAAGATATCACAAAATCAACGATACGCAACAGGTAATCACTCCTGACAATGCAGAAAGAAATTCTATTATTGTATTTGATGATATTTCAATGGATCAACAGGACATAATCAGACAATATTTCAGCATGGGTCGGCATAGAGGAATTGATTGTTTCTATTTAACACAAAGTTATGCAAGGGTCCCTAAACATCTATACGTGATAATGCCAATTTTATTATAATTTTTACACAGGACGATTTAAATTTAAGGCATATTTATAATGATCATGTAAGTTCACCAAATGTATCATTTAATAATTTTAAAAAGATGTGTGAGGTCTGCTGGGATGAGCCATATGGTTTTCTAACAATAGTTAAAACAAGAGACTTATATAATGGGAGATTTCGAAAAGGTTTGGATACATACATCTATATATAGAGTAATATTTTCCCTATGTCTATCATTTTTCATTATGGATCCTAAAGTTACACAACATCTTATCAAAACTTCTAAATCTCTTCGAGAAAAATTCAAAAGTTTAAAGAGAGGGCTTCAATTATCACAGCAAGATTTGGAAAGAAGTTTAGAGCCCATTACGAAACCGCTTCAAGAGTTAGTTGACCAGACCAGAAAGCGTTCTAAAAAAGCAAGATTAAAATCAGACGCTTCGACTCTTACGGATCCGCTCAAAGAAGAAAAAGATGTCAAATTACCGATTAAAGAAGAAGCAGAAGAAGAAGAAGTGAAATTACCACTTAAAGCTTCAACTCCCGTTCAGCGAAAGGGTATTTTAGATATTACAATGGAAGAAGAGACGTTTGAAGACGATGATTCTATTCTGGAGCAAATAAAACAAAAACATAGTAAAGAGGAACTGGAGAAAAGGATAGGTGAAGTAGGAGGTATAGATCTTTAATAAAACCATATTTATCGAAAATAATAAGTCCCGATCCTAGAGATTTTGATGATAGATATGGAATTAGAATCCTACCAAAAGGTGGGATGACCATTGGAAATGCTCAGGTAACCATAGATGGTGATGATATTAATGTAAATGGAAAATGGTATGAAGGTACACCAGGTTTGTTACAATTGTTATTTTTAAAAAAGCCCAACGAATACACTGTAGAAGATTCGGAAAATTATAAAGACATTTTAATTAGAAGTAATGCGCATAAGCAACAGTTTAGTGAAGAAAAGGAATGAGTTCCAGCAAAGGATTCAAATACAAAAATATTATAGCTCCTTTATTTAATCCTCATGTGGAGCGGGGGTTAGCTCAACCCTATTTCACACCACCATCAACTGCAGAACAAGTTAATAAGACAGCTCGGACTACAATTGCAACAAAGCCTATTACAAGCAGATACGATCTAAGACGTATGACCACTGGTAAAGGTATGGATGTAGCGCAAAATATTTATGAATATTGGGATGATCCAAATGAATTAGTGGATCGACTTCGACTATTATATGCATCAACCCAAGCTGGACATAATGCACATGGAAATGAAATTCATTCTATAATCGAAGAGTTGAGAGAGATGGATATTATTTATAAGAATTACTCTTGGAATAAATGATCAGTTGTTGTTTGGTTTTCGAAAAATGTCTATCGACAAGTTTGGTGGACCTTTGCATCACTTAAAAAAAGTATTTCATGTTAGTGATGACGAAGATGGAGAATATATCAACTTTGAAAATAAACAATTACTTGGAATCAATAGCCCGGTTGGTAGTTCCGATGCTGTTAATAAGATTTATCTTGAAAAATTTGTAACTGAAGGATTGGAAAAGTATATAAAAGAGTTAGATTTAGTAACAAATTCATATTTACAAGAACACCTATGAAGTTATCTTTTAGAAACCTATGATGAAGCCCGAAAAAAAGTTACAAATAATTTTGTGCGTAATTTATTCGAGGTTTTTACGAACCGAATGAGTTTATTGGATCCAAAAGTTCCTATAACTGCAGCTACGCTTAAAACAATTTTTGAACCATAAAGACATGTCTAGCAAAGAGGCTGTAGTTTTTGAACTTCATAGACCGGCACGTTCACGCTACCCTCGAAGGCGTACATTGCTCAAAGGTATTGATGATTTATGGCAAGCTGATTTAATGGAAATGATACTATACGCTCGTCAAAATAGTGGTTACAAATACTTATTAGCAGTGATTGATTGTTTTTCAAAGTATGCCTGGGTGGAACCTGTTAAATCAAAAAACGCAAAAGATATCACTCAAGCTATGAATAATATTTTTATTTCGAGTGGAAGAGTGCCAAAAAATATTCAGACTGATAATGGGAAGGAATTCTACAATGTTTCCTTCAAGAAACTCATGGAGAAGCACAAAATTAATCACTACAGTACTTACAGCCAGGTTAAAAGTTCAATTGTTGAAAGATTTAATAGAACTTTTAAATCTATGATGTATCAATTGTTTAGTCTTAGAGGAAACTACAATTATACAAAGCATTTACCTGATCTCATAAATACTTACAACAACAAACTACACCGTACAATTGGTATGACACCATCAGAAGTAAATTCTGGCAATGAAGCAATCTTACTAGCTAATGTTTACTCTTCTAAAGTAAAAAGAAAAGATAAACAACGATTTAAAGAAGGAGACTATGTACGTGTTTCGAAAAAAAGAACTATATTTAGCAAAGGTTATACACCCAATTGGAGCACTGAAATATTTAAAATTAAAAATGTTCGTAACACTATTCCATACACTTTACCTATTGGAAGATTTGATAGGACAGCCTATTCAAGGAGCATTTTATACACAAGAACTGCAGAAAACTAAATATAAAGATGTATATCTTGTAGAAAAAATTCTAAGACGTAAAAAAAATAAGCTGTATGTAAAGTGGTTAGGTTTTAAGAAACCTTCTTGGATAAATAAAAATGATTTAGTAGAATAGCAAAGTGTGTGAAGGTTTTTTTCTCTTATCCTGTCCTTACTAAAAAATTTTTAGAGGAATTTATAAATTATAAAAAAAAACTCAGTTTGTGGGTGAAAATGTTTATTAATTTTCTTTATAATATGAAAATAATGTATTAGGAACACAAAGTTTTGATAAATAATCCAATTGAACATTTACATCTTTAAACAAGCTTTGAAATTTTAAGTATTCACTTCTTAGCAGGTTGATTTTCGTAGGTTGAAAACTTAGAAGGTTCTCCAACCAAGTTGCTTTCCCCTGGATGGAAATCATCTTGTGTGTAAACTTAATAAAATATATTGTTGCTTTGTTAAGGTTGATTTCACTTGGAGAAACTATTTCTTTCCCATTAAAGAAGTCATTGAATGTCTGCATGTTCGACTTCAAAGTTGTCCAGTCTTCAACATCTAGATAAATAACATCTTTTTTCGATCTCACCGCTATTAGAGGCACATAATCTTGGGAGAGACCAGTAATCAATACCTTGGAGTTGTTTTTGTTGAGTGGAAAACTTGTAGTCAGCTGCAGGCTCATTTCACTCGTAGCCATGTTTGCGTAAAACTGATGTTATAAAAGTGGAAATCACTGAAAGTCTTGTAGATTCCCCCACTCTTCCCCGAACCGTTTAAAAAAATCAGTAAAAAAATTAAACAAAGAGAAGAGGTGGTATAACGGAAGTTACTTGAGGAATACAATAGAGGTGGAAGTGAGAATGATGGAGACAGTTATAAAACCTGTACAGCTAGGAACATCGGAGGGAGGGTGGAAGAACACCCTTCCATCCATCGAATGGGGGGGGGGTCTAACTGCGAACAGAGATGAAGCTATGGAGAATGCAATACATTGACCCCACACATACACCTCACACTCCATCGGCACAGCTACGGCGAGGAAAGGCGGAGTGACCACCCCAACTTGATAGAACTTAAATAATACATATTTTTACCAGTAACACTGATGGTCTAGTGGTTAGAGCTGCTGACTTTTGGAGTAAAAGATCGCAGGATCGAAGCTAGGAGTATTTTAAAAAACTTTTTTCTTATATTACCCCCACCCCCCACCCACATGGTGGGGAGGAGGGGATTTGGATCCGACGTTGATGACGTCATGCGCCAGATCTCTCTTTCTCCCTCTACTCCCTGAAGATGGGCGAACCGCCCGAAACCGGTCGATACCAAAAATGAAGCCGCTACCAACGTAAATGTCTCTGATGCTTTCCAGCTCTGCGGAACCAAACCACCACAACAACTGATATAAAATGCTGAAACTACTATTCGACGAAAGTTCTAAATTGACTTTAACAAATAGAAAAGAAAAATTTACAATGCTTTACTCACTCCCATATTGACATAAGGATTTGCCAAACTAGCCGCTATTGATGAGCCAAACTAGCTAAATTCAATCGAATGCAGGCTTTGAAGGGCCGCGATCACAATTCCATAACGTCTGTCCTCTTTGGTTGTCTGCATTTTGTCAAAAAAAATATATATATAAAATCCCTCAATCCAAACCCAAATTCTTCTGCTTAAAGTTCCCATTCCTTTCCAACAAATCCACTGTCAACATCCTCAACTTTTATTCTTCTCCGAAAAATCATTACTTACTTACTCCTTGGCGCTATAACCCATTACTGGGTCCTGGCCTGCTCAAGAATCCTATGTCATGATTCTCTATCCTTAGCCGCGATCCACCAATTCCGGACGTTCAGCTGTCTTGCATCATTCGCGACCTGATCTAGCCATCTTATTTTCGGCCTACCAACCTTTCTTTTCCCTCCCGGTTTACCGAACAGCAGTCTTGGGATGGCAGTCTCTTCTATCCAAACAACTTGGCCTGCCCATCGCAGTCTTGCCAAATGGATATATTTAACAACATCCACTTCCGAATACAACCTTGCCAATTCCTCGTTGTGACGTATCCTCCACTGTTCATTTTTCCTTGACTGGACCAAATATCTTTCTTAAAATCCTTCTTTCAAAGACGAGTAGCTTTTGGTCTGTCACTTTGGTCATGGTCCATGCTTCAGCTCCATACATCAGAACAGGGCGTATTAGCACTTTGTACAGAGTACATTTTGTGGTCCTGGATAAATTACGGCTTTTCATGTACCTCAGGAGCCCATAGTAGCATTTATTGGCGGACATGAGCCTCTGATTAACCTCCTGTTTTACACCATTATCCGCCGTTATCACCGATCCCAGGTATTTAAATACGCGAACCCTTTCAAAGTTGTAATCGTTGACCTGAATGCATGAGTTATACCGTTGTAAGGTACTTGGTCTAATTCTCATTTACTGCCAGCCCCATGTTTCTTGTTGCCCGGTCAAAGGAGATAATGGTTTCTTCTACAGCCGCTGAAGACCTTCCAATTATACAAATGTCATCGACATACGCTAAGATTTGCTAGCTGTTGATTGTGCGTTTGAACGCTGAAGATTGTGCCTGTTGAGCGTTCATTAGCAATGTAATGTTTTTATGTAGAGTGACCCTGATACACTTTTCACTGTTTAAAAACCGATAATGTTTGCCATTGATAAATGGTCACATTTACGACTTAAAACTAGTGTGAACTGGTTGGCGTCAAGCCAGCCCACCACACATTGTCAAATCCCTTCTGTGTGTTTTTTTTTTAGTTGTCTTTAAAAAGAAAACTTTTGTGAAAACGAATTATGAGGAAATATGACAATGAATGACACATTTTCTTCCTGTATCCCTTTTTCTTGGATTATCTCATTCTTTTTTTATAAAAAATATAAAAAAATAAAAAACTCACCAATCAAAAATATCCACTGTTAATTGTATTTTTATGTGGATTTTTAATAAGCGGCGTTTACATGATCAATATTATTGTCAATAGCAGTATTGACAATATTTCCATCAATACTCATACTAACCACTATCAATATTTCATTACCTTACACGATCAATATTATTTCAATATTTAAAATCAGGCATAAACAAGGAAAATTGTTTGATTGACTTTTCATGTAGATATGTAGTGATTTAATATGCCTACCATTCGGAAGGAAAGTTAGAAGCCTATTTTCTCTCTATATTAAACAGCATGGCATATAAAAACCCTTTTTGAAACAAAAAATTAATTAACTGCGAAATACTCATACGATTTTTCTAATAGTGCAATTGTCAGAGTTCAAACTGAAATGTTTTCTTAAAATGGAAATTTTAAATTAATTGGGCCAGTCAACTTTAATATATTATAGGAGATGTTCATTACATAGAATTCTTTAACCTATTATAATAAGATCGCTTTTGTTTTGTACAGTTTAATTGCAACGTTCGATAAAACTATTGAACTGACCAATAATATTGTCGATATCCCCTCCAATTCTCAGTATTGATAGAAAATCTGAATTTCATCAATACTCTTGTCAATACCGACCATCAATACATTTTTTTCACGTTACACGATCAATATTATTGTCAATACTCTAAAGTATTGTCAATATTATTGATCGTGTAAACGCCGCTATAGGGAATAATACTTATTCATTGAAATATTTTATTTCATCAAAAATAATAAAACAACTAAACGTGAATAAAAATCGAGATATCCAAAGTTACGAAATTAAATTAAGTCTATGTGTGAAAGATACAGAAAGTAAATTTTTTTTAGAAATAAAAGATTATTTGTTGCGAATATTTTGTTTATGGAGCAAAAAACAATCTTCAATCGATTTACTAATCTCTCTAGATATATGTTAATCTAAAAAAACACGTGAACTTTTATTCTAAGAATATCTCAATAATAATATTAAAAACAAAAACAAAACAAAACAAAAACAAAAAAAACAATTTTGTTAAGTTGGTTAAACTGTAGAAACAAAGTGCAGAAAGATGTTATCAGGCAGAAAAGCTAGGAATTGTAAAAGGGATCATACAAAGTGTAATACGCTCCATCTGGTATTAAATCGACGACACTACAAGCTTCGATGGTCAAAGCTGTGGTGATTATAACTCAGAGAAATACTTCCGAGAATATTTAGAACCATCACAATATTATTTACTTTACAAAATACTTACAAGTTAATAGTATGCCTGGAATTGTAAAAAAAAAAAATAATAATAAAAAATTGGTAAACCTTTTTATGGAATTTCCACCATTTTAACTGAATATAAAATAATTTCATAGTTCATAATTTTTTGTTAAGTTATATTTAATTTTAAAAATCTGGTGTGCCAAATTATCCAGTTTACAAAATTGTAATTAACAAATTTAATAATTAGTATACCAAATTTAATGCAAGTCATCTGTGTTTTTATGGAGAAAAATCATAAAAAGTGAAAAAAAAAAAACTGTTTAGTAAAAGCGCACTTCCGGTTTACTTATTTTCTTGGACCTCAGAATTTTCGCAAACTATTTATTTCTAATTAATTTTGTTTGGATGGCAGAATTGTATAATCAATTAAGATAGCACTTTTAGAGACAAACATAACCCCACCCCGATCCCAAAAACCCGCTTAAATGTGTTTTCCCGGAGAAATGTTTCAAATAAAAGTTGTATAACTCTTTATATGTGTACTTCACATATTTAGTTTAAAGAAAATCGTTGGAGCCGTTTTAGAGAAAACTAGCAGAACATTGAAAAAATACTTTTCAGTAAAAAACGCACTTCCGGTCATCTGATTTTCTTTAAATTCGGAATTTCAACAATATATTTAATTGTAATTAATATTATTTAGATGATAGAAATTTTGTAATAAACTGAAATAGCAGTTTAGAGAGAACCATAACTCCACCTCCCCTAAAAGTGCCCTTAAATGAATTTTCCCGGAGAAATGTTTCAAATAAAAGTTGTAGCTGTTAGTATGATGTGTAGTTGATATACCAAGTTTAATGAAAATTGTTGGAGCCCTTTTCGAGAAAATTGCAACAAAAAAAAGTGAAAAAACCATTTAGTAAAGTGGTACTTCCGGTTGAGGAATTTTGACAGGTAACGTACTGTCGGATCCCATGGTGATACCCAAAGGGAATATTAAGATTTTTAGTGTTTGACTATGCTGTATACATAGACATACACACAGACCATTTGCTAAAAAACTGCTTTTTTGGACGCAGGGGACATCAAAATGGATAAATTCCGGTGAAAACTCGATATTGAAAATTTGAGACGCACAAAAGAAAATTTATAAGAAAAATTTATTGTCGTAAGATAGATAATAACGATATTGGCTTTTCTTAAAATTTATGTTTAGAATCAGTTTCTTTATCGTTCATAGCGCAGAAAATGTCATTAAAATGCTTTCCATCTGCCATCTGCCGATCTGCAAATCTTTTCGTCTCCCGATTTGTATATCAGCCTACCTCTTTAAGCAGATAAACTTAGTGGCTAAAGTAATTTCTTTACAATATGTTACGAATCAAAGAGAAAAATCACTTGAGGATTCCCTTCTTAATAAAGTTGCACTTTCGGACTTCGAATTTTCTTCAAATCTGAAATTCTCGCAACGTTTCTAATGTATATTAATATTATGTAGGTTGTTAGAACCATACATTATACTGTCGTAGTACTTTAGGAGATAAGCTCAACTTACTGTTCCTTTAAAAAACCCACGAAATATTTCAATTAAAAAACTGATGGGTATTTATGTTTGAGATAGTATACGAAGTTCCCAGAAAATCGTTGTAACCATTTTCGAGAAAATCCCGTAAAACTAGAAAAAAAAAGCATTCAGTAAAATTTAGCTTCCGGTTGATGGATTTCGCTTAAAACTTTATGGAAACAACATGTGGCCTTAGAAAAGACAAACCCTTCCCATTTTGTCGTAACAAAACAATGTGTAAATTTATATTGGTCTATGCAAACTCTTTATCAAGACATCCTAATGAGGGACGAACGCTCTAAACCGGACTTACTTACTCTTCGGCGCTACGGTCTTACAAGAATCTGGGCTTCCTCAATTATAGCCTGCAATTTACGAGAAGTTCTCTATCTCTTGCTTTCTATTTCCATCTTCTGATTCCCAGCTCCCTTAGATTGTTCTCAACATCATCTATCCCCACCTTCGACAGCGGCACTCCCTACTTCTCTTCCTTCCAGGTTTGCCGTACAGAAGTAGGTCATCACGGAAAAAGTCTCTGATACTATTCCTCTTATTACTCTGCCAAACAATGAAGTTTATGACAAATAGGTTAACAAATCTCTTTGAATTAAAAAGCCATCTATCTTTAGCTTAATTGTATTTGAGCTATACTTTTTCTAAATAATAATTTATCCATACATTATCTACGCGATCTGATGCAGACCGGAAACTGAAATTATAGAGTTGACGCCAAGATTCTTTCGAATGAAAAGTTTCAAATACACAGTTCAATAACTTATTTCCTAATAATTATCAGTAGATACATACCACAACATCTTCAAAATCATCAGCATAATTACCATCGACCTTTCTTAACGGATTTTTTTTCAGAATCTATGATTTTATTGAACCAAATTTCCGTATAATATTTTGTAGTGTAATTGTTATGGTGTGATGATGTGTATTTGTAGTACGTAGCACGAGCGGTGTTGTAGAAAAAGGGCTTGTAAGTATGCAAGTTTAAAAGAAAATGAAGTATTAGCAATAATAAAGAAATCACCACTATTTTATAAATAAATATATTATTCCTTAAGAGAAATTAAGTACTTTGAATATCACAATACAAGCTTATAATAAATTCTTATAACTTGATACTGGTATATCTCTGATGTTTCCACCTTGATTTCTAGGACGAATCTGTCTTGACAAGAATCTCTTCTCTTTGTTCCTTCAATTCCTCCCCTGTGAGGAGAAGGGGTAATACAATGCCATAATTGTTCTTGAACCGTACCAGTAACTGGACTTGTTATACCTGGCTAGCCCTTTTGCAATGGAATGTCACATTTCTGATTTTTTTTATAATTTAATATTATTTCCAAGTTTCTTGCATCCAACACATTATCCCCCCTCCTGGAGAAATTTTTCGGCACGAAAAATTTGGGAGGTAATCTAGAGTTGTAGAGTTGAGAATAGGTTGAGAAGTGTGATAGATCGAGAATTATTTCAAGAGATTCAATGTATTGTTGTGTATGTATTGTGTGCGCGAGGTGGCACAGACATTTTGTGGCTAGTTTCAGAATGTCATATTTCTGATTTTATATATATATTCCTAAAAATTTCGATTCTTAAATCAAAATGTCAAAACTTCTCATGAAAATACAGAATTTTGAAACACAAAATATTTCTGTTGTTCAATTTCGACAATCTCTAACTAAATATGAATTTATAAAAATATTGTCAATGACAGAAAAATGATATCTAGATTTTTATAAAATGATTTATAAAGAGTTAACCATCAAAAATAGAATTCTAAAGAGCCATTCATGCGCTCTATAAAATTTTGTAAGACACAGGTTTCATTGAATCACATATAATATATACAAACCTGTGTTGTTTGTATGCATTGCGGGTCTGTATATGTATGTAATTACCAGTCCTTTCAACTGAACTTCAGCCATTATAATACCTTTCCTCTCTTTATAATATTTAGTCAATACCACATGTCATTTACAGCTACTGCTATCTAGCGGCACTTTTTAGAAAATTAATTATTTGATCTGAACAACATAATATTATATCAAATCATATTTTCATAGCTTTTTCACAAAAATCAATGGATTATTCTAATTTTTAAAGCGGCTTTTAATGAATAAAATAATAATTATAAGTCGACCAAATACATTTTGAACATCAAATTGATTGCGCTACAAACGATGTACAGTCAAAACAAAGACACTATATTATGAAAATAAGGTTGGTGGGAAGGTTGCTTGTTTACTTATTATTTCACGTACGGTTAATGGTTTATTCCTGTTTGTGTTTACTTTATATTTTTAACAAAATTTAACCTACAGGTTTAGACAGTTCCCGAAACCGTTTAGACAGTCAGAAAATCGTAAAGATGTATTTCCGGTTGATGGAATTTGACATAAACTATCTAAACGGAATATTAAGTTTGAATATCCTGCGTGTTTTTGTTTTTCAGATATTTTGTTCACACACACACACACACACACACACAAATATATACAGACCGTTCGCCACAAAAAAAAAAAAATTTGTTATCGAACTCAGAGGACTTTAAAACATAAAATTTGCACATGTTCGCAATATTTCCTCTAATCAACTGTAAGAAAAAAACAAACCTGGTGTGAAACACTCACACACAACTTTCTCTTACTCCAGTTGTCAAAATTATAATTGACAAATTTTATAGTTATTATACCAAATTTAATGAAATTCGTCGAAAACTGTTCAGTAAAAGCGCACTTTCGGTTTGCTAATTTTCTTGAAACTCAGAATTTTGGCCATCTGTTTATTTCTAATTAATTTTGTTTGGATGATAGAATTGTATAAACAACTATGATAGCACTTTAGAGAAAAACATGACCCCATCCCTCCCCTAAAAGTGCCCTTAAATAAATTTTCCTAGAGAAATTTTAAATGTTAAATAAAAGTTGTAAATCATTGTATGTGTAGTTTATGTGGGAAGTTTTAAGAAAATCGTTGGAACCATTTTTGAGAAATCGCGAAAAAGTGAAAAAAATCATTTAGTAAAGTGGTAATAAAGTAAACGCATTCCGGTTATCCGATTTTTTCAAACTCGGAATTTCAACAACACATTTAATTCTAATTAACATTATTTAGAGGACAGAATTGTCTAATTAACTGAAATAGTACTTTAGAGAAAGCCGGATCCCCACCCCTCCCACAAAAGTGCCCTTAAATGAATTTTTCCGGAGAAATGTTTCAAATAAAAGTTGTAGCTCCTTGTATATCTAGTTCATATAACAAGTTTCAAGAAAAACATCGTTGGAGAGCCATTTTTGAGGAAATCGCAAAAAAATTTTTAAAAAACTAGTGAAGTGGAACTTCCGGTTGAGGAATTTTGACAGATAACGTACTGTCAGATCCACATGGTGATACCTAAACGAAATATCAAGTTTCAACTTTGTACAGTTTTTCGTTTTTGAGCTATGCTGTTCACATACATACATACATACATACATACACACACACGCGCGCACACAGACCATTTGCTAAAAACCACTTTTTTGGACTCAGGGGATCTCAAAACGGATATTTCCGGTGAAACTCAATATCGAAAATTTGACACGATTACGATACCTTCTCTTGTCTTTTCTAAGGTGTAAGAGAAAGTAATAAAAAGTGCATATATAGATTCGAGTTGATAGCCGCATAATTAAATAAATCCTAATATCAATCTTTTGCAAAAAAAAAAATATATATTTATATTTTTTATTTGAAAATGGAAATTTCATTTTCTTATTCCAGTTAATAATCAAAATGTTCCTTGGTATTATAATGGGATTCGATTCTTTAAAGATTCATAGGATCCGAATCAAACATTAGGTAATCCCCACCTAGGCCAGGCTAGGTGTAGGTGATATATTCAGGCTAGGACGAGTATAGGCTAGGTATATATATATATATAGAGAGAGAGAGAGAGTGAGAGAGAGAGCTACAGAAGAACAGTTCAGGACAGTTTTTACAACAGTTATCGACAATCAGCAAGCAATCATTCTACTTTCTAATTACTCAGCCAGTCTGTCTCTCACTCATTATTATTCTCTAGCTACCATATTCTCTAACAGTGTAAAGTCCTTGCAGTTCGTGTTTCCTATTCATCAGTGTTCAACACATCTACTAGTTTATTTCTTTTTCATCATTCCTAAATTTATCTCCCTTAGATTAGATTAGATTCTAACGGGGGAATTGGCTCATCAGCCTACGCCTCCGCGACATCCCAAGGATCTATTGTGGCATCCCCCCTAGTTGGAGACCCTCCCCCTATCCTGTCCTTAGCCGGACTGTGGAATTGGGGGGGGGCTCCCAGGTGGCCAATCAGAGGACCTGCCATCAGAGCACCCTCTCGAGTCCTGCTTGCCTTAAAAGACTTAATAGGTCCGAGAGAGGGCCCTGGCTGAGGCTTGTTGGCACCAGCTTCTCTTTACCAAAGAGGCGGTACCTTAGCCAGACCAGCCCCTCGCACTGACATACCACGTGCAGTGCCGTCTCCTCTTCCTCCTGACAAAACCTACACAGGCTATCCGTTGCCAGGCCCATGCGATGCATGTGCTTATTTAATCTACAATGGCCAGTGAGAACGCCAACTGCTATCCTTATGGCCGCCCGGCCTAATTGGAGTAATTCCGCAGTTAGCTTGGGCGAGTGGCTATGATAAACTTTTTCGCCTGCCTCTGGCCTGAAGTTTTGACCCACCATTCCCTTGATCGGTCCTGCATCCATGTCTTGATGGATGCACTCCTGAGGCATCTTGAGACGCCACAGAACGGCTCCGGCCCGATAAGTGCTCTGATTGAACCCTCCCGGGCCAGGCGGTCCGCCGCCTCATTGCCTCTATAACCCGAGTGCCCAGGTACCCAAACCAGGAAGACCTTATTATGGCTACTAATTTCCCTGAGTGCACCTAGGCAGTCCCACACCAGCCTTGAGCTGATCTCCCACGAGTCAATTGCCCGCAGAGCAGCCTGGCTATCCGAATAAATGACGACTCTGGAGTTATACACTCCCCGTCTTCTTATTTCGGCGGCGCAGATAATAATCGCGACTAGCTCCGCCTGAAAGACCGTAGCTAGCCTTCCCAGGCTCACCGAGATATTACATCTCGGATGAGCCCCGTACACGCCGGCTCCCACTCCATCTTCCATCTTGGACCCGTCCGTGTACCACATAGATTCGCCTGTAATTGGCGGCCCGTTCTTCCATGCCCCTCTGTCTAATATCAAGACTTTGAAGGGTTTTTGGAAGTCATACCTAGGAGTCATTATGTCCGTAGGCAGACCCAAAATCGGGTCCGCCTTCAGCTCCTCGCATAGGTTTTATCTCCCTTATTCCCTCTCCTTCTCATATTCATTATAGTATTGATTAAAATCTCTTCAGGTTTTAATAGACTTATAGCTTATGTATGCGAACAAAAATATGGCAAAAATGTATTGATAAATATTAATTAATTAAATTAACTTGTTAACAAAAATTCACTATAAATTCTGTGCTTTAAGAAATTATAAAATGCTATAATAATTTACTTAATAAAAAATAAAAAACTGACGTAGTCAAAATGTTTATCAAGGTTTTTTTTTTTAATAAACTTTTATGTAAGACATTTATTTTTAAATCACTCGAAAAGTTCCATATCAAGGCAATGTTCATGATTATTATTAGACTTAATATTATTGTACATACTAATTACATCTCTACAAAACTTTGTTTACATTCCTTTTCGTTGTTCAATAATAATGTTTTTTGTTTGTTTCTTTTTAAAGTCATCACCAGTTAGAATTATCAAACTGGTAAAAAACTCTTGTATTTATCTAATCAACCATCTTAACATTTTTACTACGCCAGCTATAAGTGTATCTTGGACTAGACAAGAGACTAACTTGGAATTCTCCATGTAAGAAATTTAAACGAAACTAAACAAACTATACTAACTCCCTAAAACTACAAACTTCTTAAACTATATGCAAAACTAATCCAACATATTGTAACAATGTTAAGCGTGCGTTGAGTGTGTAAAGACTGGGGGGTCACCAAAGAGTATTTTAAACTTGTTTTTGGCATTTTCTTTTTTTTTTTTTGTCATAAGCGAAATTGCATTCAGAATAAAGCAAAAACGAAGGATCATAGAAAGCTGAAGGTTTGATATTGTAACGCAGCCAGTGGTGTGTGATATATTTAATTGAAGGAAACTGAGAAAAATACGAGCTTGTTAGCAAAAAGGGTAACCCAGGTACAAGAAGTACTGTTACAGAAAGAGTTCATGAACCTTGATAGCATTGTCTACCCCTTCCTACATTCCTTCCATATAGTTTGAGCTAGACATTCAAAAGCAGAACACTTGTTTTTCGCTCTCTTAGCATCAGTGCATATTAATAAGTTAATAATTTCTTTGCAAATAACTCTTAAACATATATACTTACAAGCCCCTTTACAAAACCGCTCAAGCCAAGCTACCACTACAAACTACAACAACTCAACACACCCAAAACATTTCAGGTGCCATCTAGGAGAGAAAGCATATACCTTAAGTTCTCTTAGTAGCCGCTGGGAAGCGCTGGCGACGCGCTCTAGTTCTCTTTGGAAGAATTGAGAACATTCTAGACACTTCCCCACAGAGAGCTGGGAGAGTTTCTAGTTACAAGCGAAGTGTACGTTTGTGGAAAGTGTATAAAAAGTGAACGAAGTGAACATTTATGGTTTAAACTATGAATTAATTATTATTAAGTGTTGTATTTATAATTTATTGTGTAAAACAATAAATTGGTGTTTGTTTTATAGAAGTTTAGAGTATTTTATCCATACGAACCCATTTAAAACTAGTTGCAGTAGCTAGTTTAGACGGAAAAACGTTACAATATCTTGTTTAGATCAAAATCTGTCAACCGGATGGTACCACTTTCCTGAAAGGATTTTTTTCGTCGTTAAACTTTCCTCTAAGTTCTACTTCAGTATATATTATACGATTCTATTATCTACATAATAATTAAACATATTGCCACAATTACAAATTTGAAAACAATCGGTTGTCGAAAAATAAGACTTTAGCTCTAAAGAGGCGTTTCTAAGTAAAAAAGCAACTTTTCGTCTCTTTTGAAGGCAGTGTTTCGGCGGATTTTCTTAGGGGTGTAAAATACCAAAAAAGGGACGCGAGAAAAATGAAAACAAAAAGAAATTCAAAATACTCCCTAACAAAAAAATGTCTGATGTGAAACCCACAGATAACTTTCTGTTCCCTGAATTTTCTCTTACTGCAAATTTCCTTGAAATCTGCAATTTTCTAAATTTTACTGACTTCATTGTTTGCTGTTTAAATTTAAGAGATTTCTCCCATATGTAACCTACTATTTAATATTAAAATCCTACCTGAACGACAGGTATTTCCAAGGTAGTCAGCATACCGCCCTATCTCCAATACTTCCTATATCTTTGGAGTTCTTCAAGGCAGCATTCTTGGACCCCTCTTCTATTCCTTATATACAACAGACAACCCAGAATATCCAAATACTGCAATGATACTGCAATCCTTTCCCCAAACCTTGAACGCTTGAATGGTTATCGCTTTTCTACAAGAACATATCCTACAACTGGAATCGTGGCTCTAAAAATGGAATATAAAAATAATCCACAAAAAAGTAAATACATCGTATTTACACTGGGTAGAAAAATCCTCCAACCGATCCACGTTAACCATAAACTAATCTCTGCCATAGAAAACGTACGTTACCTCGGTTTCCATCTAGACAAAAGAGTGACTGGGAATCCTCATAGTAAAAACTCAAACGACTGTAAATAAATAGGCGGTTCAGACAACTCTCAAGACTACTAAACAGATGATCCAATCATACACTACAAAATAAAAGAGTCCTTTACCTACTATTATTGAGATCTATATGGTCTTATGGCTTAGAAATATGGGGAACAATCAAGCGTTTCAATTCCCACCGTATCCAGTCACTTCAATCAAAAATCCTTCGAAAAATTGTCGACGCATCCTACTATGTTGTTTAATCTCACATCCATAATGACCTAAATATTCCTTTCAATAACGATCCAGCTAAAACGTTTTTCCTTAGACTCCCATTCATCCACAACTGCTCATCCTAATCCTTCACCAATCCTTTAATTCACCAACTTTCCTCAAACACTATTCCAGATAATCCATGCAGGCGACTGAAGAGAAGATGGCCCCCCGTGACCACGTAATAGAATAGTGGAGTCTAACGCTGGATGTCTTCTCCAGTCCACACTCCTGTTGTCATTTAACACATTTACTTGCTGCATTTGTAAATATCAATAAAAGAGAGAGAGAGAGAAAAAAAACTTCAATATTATATGTTCAGGTGGTAGAACCTAACCTAAAAACACGATTGAGGGAAACGTGACCTTCCAGCTCCCCCCAGAACCCTTCTAAAATCTAATAACTCGGAAGACTGTTTCAAATAAAAGTGATAGATCTTGTATTATGTAGCCAGTATATCGAGTTCAAAGCAACTTCTTTGATTCTTTATTGGGATAATCGCAGAAAACTTGCGATTGCAATCGCAGAACTTACGGCAGTAACGCAGAACTTACTATACGATCGCAATACTTATTGCAGTAAGAAAAAGTAATAACACGTACAAAATCAGTGAATTGTACAGACGCCATCGAAGGCTTATCATATTACAAAGCATACTGAGCAGTTAATTAAAAAACAAAAACAAAAAAACTGTTAATAATTTAAGTTTCTTTGATTACCTAAATTTATAAGTGTTTGGCTAAAGAATTCAAGGGAGCCACAAAAACTGGTGCTAAAAAAAAAAAAATGGTTTATATGTTGATGAAGCGATCTCTGAAGTTGGACTGTTTCATCCAGAAACGCCATGTTGTTTCAGCTAATTATATTGGATAATCTTTCATACCATTTGGAACCACTGACCTAGATTAACTATTCCTAACTAATTATTACTAAACTATTACTAACATATTATTTGTTATCTAACGTATAATGATTGCTAATCTTTTATAAGAGATAATGATTATGTGTGACATTATTTATTGTTTCTTTTTTTGTAATTACATTTGTAATTGTCTGTTCTAGGTAAGTGGAGAATAAATATGAGAAGATTGGGGCTAGGTATGAAGTTACTTTTTCTTTTTTTTTTTTTAATTTAATATCGTTTTTAAATATTTTTACTTTCTCTTACACCTGGTGAGAGGAAATATTATGGTCGTACCAAATCGTCGAAATTGACTTTTCACTAGAAAATACATATCTTGAAATTAGCTGAAAACGAAAAAAAAAAAAAATATTTATAGTGAATGGTCTGTGTGAGTGTGTGAACAAAATACCTCGAAAAAGAAAAATTGCAAGAAGCTCAAACTTCGTATTCCCTTTCGATACTTTCAGCGCATCAGACACGAACGTTTCGGGCAAAATTCATCTCGTGGAAGTACGAATTTACTGAATAGTTTTGTTGTTTTTTTTTTTTTTTAGTTTTTCACAATTTTCTCTAAAACGACTCCAATGATTTTCTTTTAACTTCCCATACTACCTACATATTTAAATACCTATCACTTTTATTTAAAGTATTTTCTCGAAAAAATCGATTTTTTTTTTAGGGGGTTCTTTGGAAACAGTAATGTTTAAGCTTTCCTCATACAAGTACTACTTCAACGATATGGTTCTGTATGTATATAATGTTAAAATTAATATATATGAGAAGCATTACTAGAATTCCGCATTTGAAGAAAATCGATTAACCGGAAGTGTATGATTATTATTACGAATAGATTTTTGATATTTCTGGAATTATCTCGAAAATGATTATAATCATTTTCTTTAAACCTGAAATGCTAACTGAACAGGTTATAAACCTATCACTTTTAGTTGATCCGGAAAGATTTGATTTAGACACCATGTAATGTACTTATACAGGGTGTCCCAAGGTATATGGATAACGACTTTTTCTCGGAAACTAAGATAGCTAGAAAAAAAACTAAAAAAATACGTGTCCCTGTAGTTTTTTGTTAGAAAACCAAATTTAATTTGCAAATTTAACCAACACGCTAAGTTGTTTAATGCTAATTTAAATTTAAATTTTCTTTGGAATATTTGGACTTTTTTGCCAAATTTAATTCTAAAGTGGTACTCTGAGTGTCAATTTTTGATTTGACAGTTCGCGTAGTACAGTTAAAGTGTGCAGATTGCTCTGTTCTATACCTTCCTTCTAAGGTGAGAAGTGCTTATAATAAGTTCTATCTATACTTAAAATAAAACTCATTTTGTGCTGAATAACACAGTTATAGTGAGTGAGTAGTTGGTGAATTGTGAACATCGTTATTAACGATAAAACAATTTAAAAAAAAAAAAAAAAAATCTTAACCTAAGTTAAATTATTCTATTTCAAAGTTAAATGCAATTCACAAACATTCAGACTGTACATGTTGTAAATATCTATTGTATTATAGTATCATAACACTCTCGTTCTCTTGTACAAATTCTCTTCTCTTTCCCCTTGTACATATTTTGCGCATTCCCCCCCCCCTTTTTTTTTTCTTAATTTTTCTTATATTGAGATCACTCACTTAAATCGCTAACAATCCATTTCAATGGGCCTTAGCGACATAACCTGCCTCACCTCTTCTGACAATGAATCTACGACCTCGAACAGTACTAGATTAACAAAAAGAAAACAAAGCACACCAGGCAACTCGCCGCCCAAAAATAAGATGAAAAACACCCGCACGGTTATAAGACCGAGCAAAATGCCCACCAAAGGACTAACTGCAATAACAGTCCAGGCTGAAATCAACAACCGCAACCAACTTCCATCTACTAGTACTCTACCTTCTGTTGAAGAAACAATTGTGGCCCCTCCAGGAGTTCTTTCCTACAACCCGTTCTCTCCCATAGCTATCCATGATGAAATGGAAACTGCGCCTACATCCGGTCAGACACTGCGAGCTAAGAGACCTCCACCTATCTACATAAAAAATGTAAACAGATATGCTGAGTTTTGCAAAGCGCTCGCACAATTAGTCGGAACTGACAGTTTCACTTGCAAAGCACGCATCACCGATTTAATTGTAAACGCTAAAGACATAACAGCTACAGAAGCATTATACGCTATCTCAAAGATAAGAATGCTGATTATCACACATATCAGCTTGAAGAAGAAAAGGCTTATTGTGTGGTAATCAGGTACCTTCATCAGAGCACGCCACCCGAACTAATAAAGACCGAACTAGCTGAACTGGGACATACATCACGTAATGTGACTCCCGTTATTCATCCTGTCACGAAACAATCGTTACCGCTTTTTTTCGTGGACTTAGAGCCAAAAACAAATAATAAAGACATCTTTAATATTGATGTGTTGTGTTACACAAAAATCAAAGTTGAGGAACCTTATAAACAACGTCTTATCGTCCAGTGCAAGCGTTCCCAGGAATACGGGCACACCAAATCTTACTGTCAGCATCCTCCAAGGTGCGTGAAATGCGCAGGAGATCACTTTACGCAAGAATGCAATAAACTGCCTGACATTCTTCCCAAGTGCGCATTATGCGGCGGCCCGCATTCAGCCACTTTTAAAGGTTGCCCAATCCATAAGGAACTGCAACGGTCGAAGAGATCGCCACCAGTGTATACTCATCCTTCTGCACAACGCATAGCGCCCTCAGCTCCAGGATTCTCCACAGCTAAACGAACGGGACATCAATCACTAACACAGCCGAAGAATTCAAGTCAATATCCAGTGCACAACGCTAGCAGACACACATATGCACAGATGGTCGCGGGTCCGGCTCCAGCTCAATCATCCACACTACCTTCCATTCCCGCTCCTTCAACTGATATTTCTTTTCTCCTGAATTCCTTCCTTACAGACTTCAAAGCTCTCGTAACCCCTCTAATTAATCTTATAACCTCTGTGGTGAACACCTTGCTCCCTCGCTTAGCTCCCTAATTTCTCTCACTCAAAATTCCCTCAGTATCCTCCTATGGAACGCTAACGGAATAAACAGACATAGACAAGAACTAGACGTACTGCTTCACGATAAGCGGATCGACATTTGCCTCATTACGGAAACCCACTTCGAACTACATAAATATTACAATAAACAATATGCCAATTACACTTCGACCCTTACTGCAGACGACAATTCTCTATGGGACGCTACAAAACGTCTCCTCAAATATCAAACTACTTCCTCCCCCCTACGTCACGATGATGGCTCCTGGGCAAAGTCTGATTCGGAGAAAGCTGAACTTTTTGCTACCTATCTCACCTCTATTTTTGTACCTCATTCTGATATACAAGACATAAATCACACCGCTGACATTATTAAAACTTTGGACACTCCTCTTCCTCTCTCTCTCCCTCCTAATCCTATTACTCCCTCTGAAGTAACTAAAGTTATCACCAACCTTCCCAAAAAGAAAAGTCCGGGCTACGACCTTATAAATTCTCGCATCATTCAACAACTGCCACGTAAGGCTATAGTATTCCTGACAGCTTTCTATAATGCAGTCCTCCGAACAACTCACTTCCCGACCTCATGGAAATTCTCTATAATACGTATGATCCGCAAACCGAATAAGCCAGCTCACCTTGCTGCCTCTTACCGTCCCATCAGTCTCCTTCCCATCCTAGGCAAAATATTAGAAAAAATACTCCTCCAACGTCTCCTATCTATCCTAGAGCCTCTTCAATTTATCCCCCACCACCAATTTGGGTTTCGAAGTGGTCATTCCACTATCCAGCAGGCGCATCGTGTTGTAGATGCTACCGCCAATTCCCTTGAGCAGAAACAATATTGTGCTGGCGTATTTTTGGACATTTCGAAAGCATTTGACTGCGTCTGGCACGAAGGTCTCTTACACAAACTCAAGAATATTCTACCAAGTACCTATTACCTTATCTTAAAATCCTACCTGTCCAACCGTTCCTATCAAGTCACCCAAGGATCTTCTACTTCCCTAACTTATCCCATCCTAGCCGGTGTACCTCAAGGCAGCATCCTGGCACCTATCCTTTATACCTTGTATACTGCTGATAATCCCGAGCATACTAACACAACCATTTATACTTATGCCGACGACACCGCAATTCTTTCCTCTCATAATGATCCCGTAATCGCTCAACGTTCCCTTCAAGCTCATCTCCAATCACTCGAGTCCTGGTTAACAAAATCCAGAATAAAAATTAACCCTAACAAATCCCATTATATTGTGTTCACCTTAAACAGAAAAGTTCTTCCTCCAGTTTTCCTATTCAGCACTCCTATCCCTCCGGCAGACCACGTTCGTTATCTCGGTATGTTCCTAGACAAGCGACTAGCCTGGAACCCACACACCAGACTTAAACGGACTTCCCTCAACAACCGCTTCAGGCTACTTGTTAGACTCCTTGACAAGCGCTCCACACTCACTCTACAGAATAAAAGACGACTCTATACTTCACTACTCGCACCCATCTGGATGTACGGACTAGAACTCTACGGAACCACAAAACGTACCAACCTCAAAAGAATACAAAATCTGCAGTCCAAAATACTCCGACGCATAGTCGATGCTCCTTACTATGTTTCCAACCATACAATCCACACAGATCTGAAGATTCCTTTTGTCCACGATTTAGCAAAGCTCCGATACAAGAAATTCCACAGCAGACTTCCCCTTCATCCCAATCCTCTCGCCCAAACCCTCTCCTCCACCACACTTCCAGGCAATCCTACAAGGCGATTGAAACGTCGTTGGCCCCGCGACCTTCTGGGTGACTAATGGTGGTTGTCACTGGATAACTACCATTCATGACCATCACGTCTTTGTTCATACTTTTGTTAGCCTATTTACTTGTTACATATTTATTTATGTAGTTGTAAATATTCAATAAACCAATTAAAAAAAAAAAAAAGTTAATCCAGTGCAACTAGGCATATCATGAAAGCGGCTGCCGCACGCGGAACATGCTGATATTGTCATTTCCGAGCCCTTGTTTGTAATTTTCGCACAAACCACTATTCCCAATAGGCATTGTGAATATTGAAAAGTTTCTTGTTTATAACAAAGTTGAGTGTAGCAATACTTGAGAAAAAAATTTAAAAAAATAGGGAGCACTTACAATGCAAGTAGAAGATTATATTAATATTGAAGGTTAATGAATATTGAAGGAGATATAAAAGTTTACTTACATAATTTGTTAAATGTTTTGTATAAAGAAAGCGAAATTTAATTGTATAATAAATAATTGCTCTCCAGCATACTCTAGTGGAGGAAAAAAAAGAATGGGCAAAAAATAAGTGGTAAAAACGGAATGGTAGATTAAATGTTTTTTGTTTTTCAGAAAAAATAAAATAAAAATCTCACTTGATTAATTAATGAATGGAAATTGTTTAACACGCTCACAAAACTTTAACTCTTCAGTGAAGATGATTACAGTTTGTGTCTGTGTATGTATATATATGTGCTTGTAATAGTGGACAGGTGGAATGCCTAAGGCTCTGTTCCTCTCTGCTCATACTCGCTCATCGTCATCATCATCATCTTCACGTGACCCACAACATTACAGTACCGACCCGTCCCGTAGTCTTACTTACTCCTCAAGTAGCGTGACCGGTCAGACGCCGATAAACATATTTACTTGTTATAATGTGCGCGCTCTTGTATATCCGTGGATTTGAATATTTTTTTCCCACACAATTAAACTTTATATACTGAGTTTGTGTGTGTGTGTGTGTGTGTGTGTGTAATTGTAAGATTCATCGTATTCAATATGTAAATGTACCATTGCTTTCTCATCCTAACAGTGCAATCAAGTTTTATAAATATATATACCTACTAAGAAAGATTCCTATTTTCCTGTGCTTTATTGCGTTTTATCCCCCCCCCTACATCCCGTCGCCTGTAAATATATGTTTTCTCAGTTTTTTGTTGTTTTGGATCAAGAACTATATAGTTGGTAGACAAGTTTTTATTAACAGGGTTCACATAATATTTCAAATTAAAGAATCATAATTGTTATAACCCTTATGATTTTATTTCATTTATCTACTTTAACATCAAAAGGCATTTGTTCTAAATAATCATATGTTTACGTAAATCAATTATATTACTGTGTTGGGTAAAAAGTTTGCCATAAAATATATTCAAATACAATTTAGGTGAAGTGAAAGGTTGTATCCATTTACAAAGCAGAGTAATTATTACCTTGTTATTATTTTAATTAATATTTAAACTATAATAAATATATGAAGACAAGTTCAATGGCCGTCTGCGGAGTCGTAATTACATGTACTAATAAGTGATTCATTAATCAAAACAATAAGAAAGTTACAAATCAAAAATAAAATCTTCAGACTAAATATAAAATGCTCTTTCTTGTATTGTTTTTAATATAAAATTTCCTCCACTATCCAGTATAATTCCATAAATATATATTTTTTCTCTCATAGGTATTTTATTTGAATCTTTACAATGCTATTTATTTATTTATATTACTTTTACGTATTATATTTCAACAATTAAACAGGTTTAGTATTTATAAATAATAACGGTCCAATAGCTAGCCAATAAAAAGCCAAGGCTAGCTATAGTGCAATATTAATTGGTGGAAAGTCTGGTCACACACATATACACAGAAACGATCAGAACACTTTGTTGTAATTGTAAGAGAAAATTAACAGGTGCATTACGTTGGTAGTAGGTACGTAGAAATAGAAAATGAGAAAGCCTACTGCAGGGGCACCGGCAGGATAGATAAATGAATATTTTACGTATTTACGATTATCTCAAATTTTAGAAATTGAGTTTCCATCGGAATACATGTTTTGAGATATCCGGAGAACAAAAAAAAGAAATGTTTTAACGTATGGTCCTTGTGTGTGTGTGTGTGTGTGTGTGTGAAACAAAAATCACAAAAACGAAAAATCGCAGGAAGATGAAACTTGGTATTCCGTTTAGTACTACTATCGCAACATGGTTTCAGTAAAAATTCATCAATTGGAAGTGCGAGTATACTGAATATATTTTTCTGTTCAGTTTGCGCGATTTTTCGTTATCGGCGATAATTTCGTATACTAGTTACCCTCGTAAATAACTATCACTTTCACTTGAAACGATTTTCCAGGAAAATGTATATTTTATGGAGATCTGGAGGAAGTAGCCGCTTTGCTTTCCTCTAAACTACCATTTCATTACACTGTTTGGTTTCTGCCACCTGTACAATATTGATCTACACTAGTAATATTGCTAGAGTTCGAAATTTGAAGAAAGTCAGAACTTTAAAGGAAAATATAACGCTACTGTACCGTCAGAAAACACCAAAAAATCAATTTTCCAGGGAAAATGTTTTAATAAATGTAGTAAGTAATTTGTCTGTAGATAATGTAAGAAGTTCAAAAAAAATTATTGGAGAAAATCGAAAAAAAATAGAAATCTATTGGAGAAAGTTGCATCAAAATACATCAAAAATAAATTTTGTTAGAGAAAAAAGGTTCAAATAAAAATGGTATGTGTTCATGTCTGTGCAGTTAGTATGCAAAGTTTAAAGGAAATTCTGTTTTAGCCGTTTTTAATAAATTGGGGGGGCACAGGGGAAAAAATCCGGTGTGAAACATTCGCAAGAAATTCTCTTATTCCAATTAATAAATTTAATTAACAAATTTTCTTTAAAATTGCACCATTTACAAGGGTTAGATAAGTAAAGTTAGTAAGGGTTATAATTGTATCCCTGAGCGGAATTTTGTGGCAGTGCCATCTGTCAAAACGGACAAAGCTTCATATTGGTCAAATTTAAAATTTTTAAAATAATTTTTTCCCGAAAAATGTTTCAAATAAAAGTGATAAATATTTCTAACTATGTAAGGAGCATTCCAAGTTTAAAGAAAATCGTTACAATCGTGTTGGAGCAAATTCCATAAAACTGATAACTAATTCTGTACAATTATACTTCCGGTTAACCGATTTTCTTCGAATTTGAAAACCAATGAATCCACATTTAATATATACTAATATTAAGTAGGTAGTAAAACCACACATTTCACTAAAGTGGTACTTTTAGAGGAAAGCATAACGCTACTGTTCTCTCAGAACCTCCCAAAAAAAATCAATTTTTCCCAGAAAATGTATCAAATAAAAATGAATTTGATTTTATCCATATGTATACGAAGTTTAATGAAAATCATTGCAACCGATTTCGAGAAAATTACGAAAAACTGAAATACACTATTCAGAAAGTTGGATTTTTGGTTGATATTTTACCTTGGATATTTGGATGCAGTAATATTACCTAAACGGTAAAGCAAGTTTGAGTTTCCTGCATGTTTTCTTTTTTTGACGTATATTGTTCGTACACATACACGAGAACCATACGCTAAAAACACTTTTTTGGACTCAGAGGACCTCAAAACTGTTTTTCCGGTGGAAATCTTATCGAAAATTTGACACAATCGCAATATATAAAAAAAATCTTCACCTTTTGCAGAATCCCTCTAGGTGATTAAGACGCCACTAGCCTCGCGACTTTCTCTCCTCAGATGAAGAGATCAATTAGTTCCGAATAATTAATTAGGAAGAGTTACCGCTAGGTAGCGTCTCTTTAGTGTCTGCAGTGAGGTGCAAGAAGTTCAGTGTCAGTGGACAGTGTTAATTATAGTGCAACTAGCGTTGGTGTAACTAAAGCTGGCAATTCAAATAAATAAAAAAAAGTTTTATACTATTTACTGTCTTACATTAAAAGTTATGCAAAAAATGAACGGCATTTTTTTTAAATTGAAAATAATTTATCTTAATCATAAAAAGTAAAAAAAAAATATTGTTTTAATATCTATTTATTGTAAACAAATGATTGGATAGTCTTTTATTTATTTATTTATTTATTAATATATATTTATTAATATATTGTCACCCTGATGATGATGTTGATGATGACAGATGATTATAAACTAAACTAATATGTGCCGTTTTATATATATATATATATATATCTGTGTTTATTTTTTCCTATTTCATTTTAGATAAATGTGACAGTTATTAAAAATAAAATAGTGGCGTCTAGACCACACAGACGGCGTTAAATAATTTTGTCACATATACCTAGTCACGGATAAACATAAAACTTTCCCTGACTTGATAGCTCTGCCTCTCATAATATGAAAGATTGGAATATATAATAATTATATGCATGTGTCTGTGCATTGTTTGTGTGTGAGAGAATCTAAAATTATTAACTTATATTCTACGCATATTTGCTACACTAGCGCGCCACCGGTCTTAATATTCACTTAAAGAAACCTGCCCTCAGATTTATTATTTTAATAATATTTTAAAATAAATATTTGTATTATATTCTAATAAATAGATCGCTACTTTCTTTTTTTTTTTTGTGCATCGACAACTTGGATCATTAGCGCTTTGCGAGATTAAAGTACACTCCAGCTTTGAGGGCGCCTTTCCTTTTACACGACTTCCATTGTAACTTCCATGGAAGTGGCATGGAGCCGGGCGATACTATAGTTTGATCACCACCTCTTCACCACTTTAACCATCGAAACCAGTCGACGGAGTGGGAAGAGTTGGCAATCACTCAGTGACGCCATCCTTTTCCTCTCCCAAGTAAATGAAGTCATAACATCCTTCACAACAAAATTATTTTAAGGTGTGCCATCTGATACAAGATCGCTACTATCCTATCAAATTTTGAAAAATTGAATTCCCTAGGAAATTAATGTTTTTTGTGTGTCCTGTTTAAGAAATGGTCTGTGAAAATAGAATGGTGTGAATAGAAAAATCACAGGAAAAATGTCGCCGATTGGGATTCAATACGAAAGTTTCAGACCAAAAATGACCAACCAACTGGTTTTGGTTAACCAAAAATGCAGCTTTACGAAATGGAACCAAAAAAAAAAAAAATGAAAAAAATTACAAATCAGTAAAGTCGTATATATTTGAAAGCTTGAGGCAAGTTGTTCAAGATACCCTGCTGATTAAAGATAGTATAATAGCTTCGTATTTGAACGCAAAGTGGACTGAATTTTCTTGCCGCCAAGCTGCTGAGAAAATTTGGGAATGGCTTCTGCTAGAAATGCACAGAGTTCGTTAGAATTCAAAAGCGCTAAAAAGTATAGGTTTTGCTAAAATACAGACTTTTGCGAGGGACATACATGTTATTGTGCAAAAGTCCTGTTCTTACTCATTAATCGTGCAAATCCTCTGATATGTATCTTGTACCAATCAAATGATAGAATGAACTACTTAGTTCACAGCTAAATACTATCCCACCGAACATCAAGCACCGAAGTTATGATTAGGTAAACCAATTTATTTTGGACTATGTCGAAGAGATGGGTCTTGGGTTAAAAAAAAAAAAAAACTTATGGAACACACTGAAATTTGGACAACTGTCATTTCTAAACACTTAATTTCCTTGCTTATTTCCAGTGTCACTTCATCCAGTTTTATGAGAATTTTTTTAACACTCTCTTACATTGTCATTATTTTTACTGAATCAATAGACAATAACAGTTTTAATAGTAAACAAGAACAAACAAAATTTACGATCACGAATATCCTTACCACAGTTCACAATTTCAGTTAATAATAAAACACAAAACACAAACCTCCCCACTACTTTACACCGAGCAGGCTAACTTCTATATACTAAGGTTGTGAGCAAATTATATACAAATTGCGATAAATTAAGATCCGGTCAACAGAAATTCACGAAACTTCGAAAAAAGCTAGCCACCACTATAAACTACATTTGTGCCAATTTTCAAGGCAAACAGACAATTTGGACCTTGTCAAAAAAGAAATTAAAGGAAGACACGATGTTCATAGTGCAACTGTGTCTAAGCCAGACCAATTTATAATTAAATATGTTGCCCAAATTCCGAGTTTGAAGGAAATCGGTTGACTAAAAGTGGATTTTTTACTGAACAGTTTTTTTCAGTTTTCCGCAGTTTCTCTGCGGATTTCCTTAAATTTGATTCACAAACTATGAATATGGGGACCGACAAGTTTTGTTTGAGATATTTTTCCGAGAACGTTCATTTAAAAAAGATACAGGGGGGTTGGCTTCCCACAAACAAATCATTTTATTAAATTTCGATTTCCCATTAATATAAAATTGAAGATAAGTAAACATTTACTAAAAAAAAAATTTGTCAATTATAATTCTGCAAACTGCAGTAAGTGAAAGTCGTGTTTCACACCAGATTTTTAAAATTATTTCCATTAAATTATTAACTATATACATTATATGTGTATGTATATATTTATATAAACAATGCTACAAATGACCTCTAGCAAAATATTTTAAATACTTTCAGAATTATAATTTAAAATTGTTTTAATTTTTTAATTTAGGGAAGGGATTAACTCAGTGGTTAGCGCACTGGACTCTCACGCAGAGGTCCCGGATTCGAGTCCACCTGTGCTGCCCCCTTAGATTTTCTCTTCCTAGTGGCTCATTGTCCGGTGATGGACAGTATTGGCTGTAACCAGAGAACACTGTCCGGAGGCTGGCAGTGCAGCGAGAAGGCTCCGGGCGCCAATGACAATAGATGTTGGCGTGCCTTAAATTTAATAGAAATTTTTTTATAATTTGCCTATATATGAAAGAAATAATAAATTTATAAATTTATTAATTTTTTTTTTGTTTGTTCTACAGTAGATCTTTTAAAAAAGGGCGCCATATTATTAAGGTCTATAACAGATGCTTACTGATTATGTGACTTTTAAGTATGGAAATGTAATTAACAAAGTAATGCAAGTAAAAGGTAGGTATATGTGTAAATTAAGTGTAAAGTGAAAATATTGTTAACATTACGATTTCCGTTAACGTTATTTTTATTAATTCGTGTAGTGTGCAGTGCTGTGTAATTTAAATCGAAATCATATATGATGCAGTCTATAAAACTGATTGTGAATATCTAATAAATAAGGTAATATTTCATTTTTATTTTTTAATTACACTATTATTCTATTTGTAATAGAAATTATTAATGAGTTTTTTTTGTTAATTTTAGGTAAGGGCAGTGTATGTTCATTCCATCTAAATATTCTTTTAATATATATTACAATGCTGGTTAACCCAAAATACGATCTGAATAATTCATTTGCAATGGTTTATTCAGATTTAATATTATGGTAATTTCAATCATTTTAATATTTATTATAGTGACTGTTTTGAAAATATTTGCCACAAATTTGTAATTATGCATTTTAATCAAATTTACAAACGTCAGATTTGTAACTTGTTGGATATGCACGTCCGTGTCTCTTCTTATGATTAGTAAAGATTTACAACATCATGAGTGATTGTTGTAATCAGACGGTCAGATTTTGGATGATACGAATAACAATGTAAACATATATAAATACTCGAATTAAAAAAAAAAAAATCTGGTGTGAAACACTCAAATAGCTATCTCTTACTGCAGTTTACAAAATTGTATTTGCCAATTTTATAGTTAGTATACAAAATTTAATGAAGTTCGTAGGTGTTTTCTGCGGGTTCGGCCATCTATTTATTTCTAATTTAATTTCGTTTAGATGGTAGAATTTTATAGTCATCTAAGATAGCATTTTAGAGGAAAACATATAATCCTCCCCTTTCTCAAAAAGCCCCCTTAAATAAATTTTCCCTGAGAAATGATTCAATTACAAATTGTAGCTCTTCGTGTGTGTAGTTGAAATCTAAGTTTAAAGAAAATCGTTGGAGCTATTTTTGTAAAATTATATAGGTTTTGAAATTTTCCTTGAAAACGGCTCAAATGGATCTTCTACGATTTTTCCGAAAAAAATTATTTTAGGAAACTCATTTGAGTGTTTCAAACTAGACTTTCTATTTTTAATGATTTTATGCGTAAAAAAAATCAAATTTACCATAATACTTTTATAAATAATGACGATTTAATAAATTTCAAATAATTTAATTACCAAGTTGTTTACGTATGAAAGATTGATTTATATTTGTATTTACTAAAGTGTTATGTGTGGGTGTGTATGTATGTATATGTTTGTGAACATATGGAGTGCATATAATTATATACACTGTCCTCAAACACATATTATATATTTTATTATGTGTAACTTCTTGGAAGGTGTCCCCCTTTCCTTTTTTTTTCTTGTCTTTTTAAATCATGTATTTTGTCCATAAATAACTTTTGAGTTCAAGGGACGTAAAGCGTCTGCTGGAAGAATAGGCGTAAGAGTGTTTGTTAACTGCGGCAAAAACAAGGAGGTGAATATACATATATATATTAGTATGAGTAGGAGGGCCTAGTGAGTCGACCAGAAACTGTTTTACTAGGCTCTCTATTAATAATTACACAACGCATTTGTAAACTAATAACTACTCAGACCTAGGATACTCTTTCCTTTATTTGATTATGAAGTCTGAAACACTTATTTTATTTATTATATTAATATATATTAATTATAATATCATTTTGTGTATATATATAAGTATATTCTGACAAAATAGAAAGATAGAGAAAGAAAAATACTTTATGATTAGGGGCTTCTTATACTGACACTTATACAACTAAAAACTGTACGTATGCGTACACACATCATAGTTTCCAACATAGAGATCTCGTTATCTCGTCTTGGCAAACTGATTTACAAGCAACTTCACTGATTTATCGTCCGTCCACTGCTATAATAACCTAACTGCACTCATTCGCCAATCTCTTTTCTTCCCTCACGACTTTACAGTTATTCATTCACATATAATAACTATTACTATTTTTGACTTTAGTGGAAAATTTATAATACACACATCCATTTACAGCTTTGGCCTGTTATGATCTAATATAATTTATTAATATTATCATATATTAATTATTTCCAGCCGTTATATACACATATGTGTGTAGAAATATATATATATATTTTTGACGTATATAAGTAATTTCTTGGAAAATTTATATATATCCGGTTATAATTTCATACATCTTATTATTAGGTCTTTATAATTTTTTCAAGTCCAAAAATATAACCTTTCTCATTTTTACTTTCTCTAACTGCTGTTAGAGAAAGTATTGTAATGTGTCAAATTTTCGAAATCGAGTTTCACCGGATACATCCGTTTTGAGGTCTGTGGCTGGGGGTAGCATTTCTAAGAATTGCAGAATGTTCGAACTTAATACTTGGTTAAAGTGCTAATAGGAAACCTGAGAATAAGCTTTTCGTAAAAATCGTTCAACCGGAAGTGCCATTTTACAGAATCAAATTTTCGGTTTTTTCAGTTTTACTCAAAAATGGTTCCAAGATTTTCTTTAAACTTCACATATGATACATCTATAAAGCGCTACTACTTTTATATGATACATTTTCTTGAAAAATTCATTTAAGAGGAGTTTTGAGCGATGGGGGTTAGAGTTTTCTCTGAATTGCTAGATCTATAGGTACATTAGTTCATATTAAATGTGCTGCTAAAATTTGTTAATTGCAAGTGCGAATTTATGACATTATTGTTTTAGTTTCCTATAATTTCCTCCATTAGGGGTTTCATAAACATGGTACAGACACTGTATACTTGCAGAGATCTATCCAACAATTATAACTATGTAAATTGCAGTCAGAGAAAGTTGTGTAAGTGTTTCACACCAGATTTTTTTACTATTGTAAACAGGAAGTATTACTGCAATTCTTAAAATTGATTTTCCACCGGAAGTACATGTTTTGATGGGTAGCAAATGTGGGTTGTGTGTGTGTGCGTACGCGCGCGTGTGTGTAATTATTTTTCATTAATTCTCGTGTAATATATGTACACTTAAAGTCTTATCATTTCTATCTGAAAAACATTTTTTTTTAAGCAAATTTATTTTTAGGAGAAATTAATGTTGACTGCTAAATGCACAGATAAAAAACGCATCCATTTTATTCATTGAATGAAATAGTTCCATTTTTCCGGAAATAGTTCGATTTTTTATTGGAACGGTTGTAACAAGTTTTAGAAGTTTGAGCAAGTTATCTAAGAATAGTTTAGATTAGTATTTAGTATTGTATTGCCTATTCTTTCCAGAGGGCTTAACGTCCAATTACCAACTAGGAGTCATGGCCGGGGGCGGAAGCATCTATTTCATTATTGGCATGTTTTAAACTAATATAAAATTTAACAGTTTTAAGCGGGACTCGTACTGGGGACCTCCCACTTACAAGACCCCCGAATAGCTTAGATAGTCAGAATACGCCCCGAATAGTTTGGATTATTAAATATTATTAGGTGTTGATCTAGAAACTTTATTCTGGATTATAGTGTAATCACATTTGCAATAGTGAAAAGTGTGAATATTTTTACTTTCTCTTATTCCTATAAGAGAAAGTATTGTAATCGTGTCAAATTTTCGATATCGAGTTTTCACCGGAAATATCCGTCCAAAAAAGGGGTTTTTAGCAAATGGTCTATGTGCGTTATGTATGTGTGTGCCTGTGTGTGTATGTGTATGTAAAGAGCATAGCTCAAAAACGAAAAACCGTAGAAACTTGAAACTTGATATTCCGTTTAGGCATTTGACAGTGGGTCATCTGTCAAAATTCCTCAAGCGGAAGTACCACTTTAATTGATGTTTTTTTTTTACTTTTTTGCGTTTTTCTCAAAAATGGCTCCGATGATTTCCTTCAAACTTGATATACCAACTACACATACAAAGAACTACAACTTTTATTTGAAACATTTCTCTGGGAAAATTCATTTAAGTGCAGTTAGGGAGGGGTGGGGTTAGGTTTTTATCTAAAGTGCTATTTCAGTTATATAACACATTCATCCATCGAAATAATATCATTAGCATTAAATATTTTGTTGCAAATTCCCGAAGTTTGGACACAAAGCAGATGACCCGCGAAATACAGACGTTTTATAACTTATCACATCTTGTTCTCATTATGACCTTATTGGAGAACTGGTGAGTAAGCGCACTAAAGTCCTAGTGTGACTCGCTTGTTCCAGACCGAGTTCTTTTTGCGGGTGTTGTTTTTCATTAACCTCGGACCAAAAAAATCTAATAGTCTGTCCATCCCCCAAGCGACAACGCTTCTGACCCTAATATTATAAGCGTTTATAAGACGTAAGTATTGCCGCTTGTAACCCTGCAATCGTCTGAGTGATGGGGTGGCTGTTTGTATGTGGCGTTCTCTACAAAAATCACCTGTGTCCCAAAATTGAAAAAGGTAATACCTCAAAATATAGTTGCGACTAGGGGGTAAAAACTTCGTATACTATTTAAACACATACAAACACACTAGGGAACTGATTTATCATTTTTATTTGAAATATTTTCCTGGGAACATTAGTTCTTTAGCGGGTTCTGGAGCTACAGTAGCGTTACGCTTTCCTTCAATACAATCGTAACATGCTTCATTGGTTTGGTTCTGACCGGTTTCGGATTTACTTACATCCTTCGTCAAAGTAAGGTTTGCAACCAATTAGTGTAGAGAGATAACTTCAACTATATATATGTACCACAATCCATACTAGTTGATTGCTTGGGGAGGTTATAAGGTTATAGAAGTATGTGTTATCCGTGAATTATAGCAGAAAAGAATGAATACAAATTATGGTCAAAATTTAACTATTACTATTGTATAATAAATTGTCTATTAAAAGGCATTTTAAAATTAAGTTTTATTTTTTTGTAAGATTTTACAATGAAGTATGCTAGGACGGATGAAATCATAGATGATTTTATAAATTTTGATTCTGCCATTGATGTGAAATTGAAGTTGCAAATAAACATTTAGTAAACATTATAAGTTTGAAGGAAATATGTCAATTATATATAACTATGTAGTAGACTGCAGTAAGAGAAACTCGTCTGAGTGTTTCTCACGAACTCTTGCTTTTCTCTAAAGGACCGTTATAGTTTATTATATAATTCTATCATCTAAATAATATTCATTAGAATTAAATGTGTTGCTAAAAATTCTGAATTTGAAGAAAATCGGTTGACCGGAAGTGCCACTTTACTGAGCTTATTTTTCCGCAATTTTCTCCATACAGACAATCTGATTTCATTAAACTTGTTATACTAACTATACAAATAAAGACCTATCTTCTTTTTTTTTTGTAATAGATGGATTTTGCGGTATCTGGAAAACTTAAGAAGCTCTCCTGTCCCTTCCTTCCTGTCGTTCGTCCATTGAAATAATATTGAAGACAAGAAAACTTTTAGCAAAAATCTCATGTCCAAAAGGATTCCTTTATTCTTAATTTTGTTTTACCTTGCACTATCAAGAATAGAGCAGCCCATCATTGTTCCTGATTTCCCAATTAAATTGATCAACTATTTTCCAGTTTTCTCTAACCTTTTGTTCTCTACAAAAGTTGCTTTGGAATTTATCTTTATTTATAGATAAACTTTACTATTATTTCCAAAAGATTAATGAGTTTCTAGTGAGTGAATGTTTTGTGTATGTGTGTGATGAAAACCCAATAAAACTGGGTTGTTTTTGAAGTTATTCCTAAGAAGAACAGCGGCTAGCACATTGTATGTGTGGATAGGCAACTTAACGACGAAGAAGACATAGTGATGGAGTGGCGACTCATCTGGTTCCTATATTACTACTTGGCGGAGATGTTGTAGACAAGCAGAGCGATATAGAGAGAGGGAGATCTCTATGTTGGACTCTCATTGTTCTGTGATTAGATTGCTAAGTTACCTTTTTCCTTTCTTTTTCCACTTTCATTCTTTTTCCTTTTGTTTGTTTTCACTGCCGCATGGCCTCTGCTTTCTCTGTCTATCAGCCTTTACCTACGTTCCTCTCTCTGTCTTTCCAAAAACCTTTTCTCACGTTTTTCCCAGCTTCTCTTCCCCTCGCTCTCTTCTTCCCCGTTCTTCCTTTTTCACTTCCTTCCTGTGTTAAAGCCAAACAACTAACGACTACAAAACTAATTATCACATGATTCTCTAGCCTAAAGCCCCTTTTTAACTCTCTCTCCCCTTGCCGCTCCAATCGATAAGCCATACTTCTCCTCCGACTACTTTACCCTTATAGCCATCCTGCAGCCCTTTCTTGTATGTTTTTTCCTCCAATTTTTTTTTTTTTTTTTGCAGTTCCTCTTCGTCTTATTCTTTTCCATCCGGGCTTCTACCTAGCCCTACATCTAGCTCTTAAAACATACGTCCATTTCCTTGTAAGGGGTTAAGTGAATTTAACGGATTTATCTCTAGCTTTTTCTTTTCTGCCTTTTATTTATTTTTTTCTTTTTTTCCCAGCTCTTTCTCTCTCACTTTCTTTCCCTTTCCACCTAGGCTACTACTTTTTCCTTCTTGACCCGTTTGTTTGCTTCTGACATTTACGCTCGTACTTTTCTATCTTTTAAGGTGGTACTAGGTAGTTGTAGTGCACCTGTAAGAGATTTACAGCATCTTTCTGATTACAAAGGTTACACAATCTTCACTGTTGTGCTTTCTTTTTCTCTTTTCTTTTCTTTTTAAGACAGAAAAATAACAGCTTATTCTGTTCTATGATTTTTTTTTTTAAATAAAGTTGTTTTTAAAAGTTGAATACTTTCAAGATATTCATAAATACCAGTTAGTTGTCATTTTCCAATCAGAACAATCGTTTGTTGATAATTCTTTAATTAAATTAATTACGCTAAAATGGGTCCACATTGTTGTTTAATACATGAATTTTTTAAAAGTTTTTATTTATTAATTTGAACAAAAGTCATTAAAATATGCCGCGTTTTCCAAATCTCCATTTGAATAATTCTAATAATAGTAGAAGTAAAATTAACTTGCATCAATGACTTCTAATAAGTGTACACCAACATACATGGAATGAAATAACTTTTCATGTCAATGTTTAAAAATGTAAATAAACTGTTTACTTATTTTTGACAAAATATTCACAAGCCAATGAAAAAAAAAAAAAAAACCTTCTATCGTAGAGATAAGGAAGCAACCAATAAATATCCCTTAACAAATAAAAATAATATTATTTATTTGATTCAAATTTATAAAAAAATCTGAAAAAAAATTGAAAAAATAGACTTGTTCACACTGGCTTTTAAACAGCTTTTATGATCTAGCATGAATCATTTAAAAATAAAAGTAATTTAGTTTAAAAATACAAATTTAAGTTTTTCGAATGAATGAAAATATACTGTATTTTGTAATACTTTACAATTACAGGAGGTTTGGCTCTAATCAGACAAAACAATACAAATTATACTTTGCACTTATAAGTAAATAAAATAGTGTTGAAAATACCCTTCGTAATAATGAAAATCCCTCCCTAAATAATGAAAATAATAATGTCTCTTAGTTAAGAATAAATAAATAAGTAAAATCAGACAAACCCTATATTACTAATGAACAACAATATTAAACCTCTAGAGTATACACTGCATAATAAACATATAACTTTGTGAGAGAAGAGAGAAACAGAAAAAAAGATAATTGAATACAGTAAATATATAGCAATATAGTAAATATATAGCAATATAGTAAAAAGTGAATAACATCATCTTTTTCACTAGAAGTACAAAATTTATACGGATTATCGGTATTAAATTTTCTGGTCATACCATTAATGTGAATTCGAGTAATTTTTTTACTTGCCATCCGTAATTGTGCTAAAACCCTTAATTTATTAAAGTGCACATTAAAATGTAAGTACAGTACGGATAATCCTTATGCACTTATGTTTCTAAAATAAACATTGAATGTTGAATTGGTCACACTGTCGATATCTAAACTTAAAAGATGATTACTCATGGCGTCAACCAGATCACTACCATGACTTTTGATTTCCTCTACGTTCTTACCAATCCAAAGAGCATCAGCCCTAACGATGGACAGTAGTCTGCTAATTTCGGAAACCCAGTTGAATGGTATGCTAACAATGCCACTAATCTCAACTAACCTATTGTAACATACTTTAGGTAGCTGATCCTAGGACATAACTAATACCTTTATCCACCAGTTTAACATTCTTTTGAATATTTTCCATAAGACATGAAGGCGGCCTGTTTCAATTCTCATATAAAAACCGGGCGTATTCCTGGGTAGATTAAGCAAATATTTAAGATAATTTAGCTGACCATGTTCAATTAGCGTATAAACTTCCCCACATCTCGGACTATAAAGCAGCACACTTTCCGCCATAGAATCATATAATTGACATTTTGTATCCCAAGTATCGGACTTAAAGGACTGTAATATTTTCGCAACAGACGAATTAGCGACCGCATTTTTCGTTAAGGCTGAATTACAGGCTTTTGCAAATTTACCAGAAGAAGAAAATGTTAAGCCTAAATAATTAAATGTGGATACAACATCAATAAAAGAATCTTCATAAGTGAATCTGTTAAGCTTACCCAGCCGACCTCCCTTCAAAAATCATAATTTTTGTTTTTTCTGTATTAACAGTTAGTGAGTTCAAACTACAGTAATCAGCCAGAAACCGTAAGGCAAATTAGTTTCAATACATGTCGAGTTAACTATGATCATGTCGTCAGCGTACATTAAAAAACTAAATCCTTTCCCCCATCAATGTTAATTCCCTTTAAAAAAAAAAAAAAGCTTTCTGTCGTAGAAATAAGGAAGCAACCAATAAATATCCCTTAACAAATAAAAATAATATTATTTATTTGATTCAAATTTATAAAAAAATCTGAAAAAAAATTGAAAAAATAGACTTGTTCACACTGGCTTTTAAACAGCTTTTATGATCTAGCATGAATCATTTAAAAATAAAAGTAATTTAGTTTAAAAATACAAATTTAAGTTTTTTAATTTTTAAAAAAAGACCGAATCTCACTATCTTTATCCATCATTTAAGAACGGTCGAGAAGAATCTTTCATATAGATAGACTCTTTATGTGTGTGAGTCAATCACATTACCCTATCACAAGAGAAAGTCCCAATATGATGACAAAAAGGCCACAGTGTAGTTTTCATATTTATATAGAAACAAAATTTGGGTGAAACACTCACTCGACTCTTACTGCCGTTTACACCGATTTAAGTGAAAAATTGTCTTAAATTTTATCATTTTTGTTGTCTTTTGTTTGTGTTCAAATCTATTGAAGAATCTAAACTGACTTTGAAATAAAATGACTTTTTTGTAAAAACTGTACACACACCACCTACCCCACAGAAATTATCTTTAAATGAACTTTCTTGGAAAAAATTACCAATAAAAGTGATAGAACTCTGTATTCATAGTTAAGTAAATTTTTATTGAAATCCGGCGGTGTTTTTAAGAATAAAATCGTAGAAAACTGAAATAACTTCAGTAATAGCGCACCGAATTTCTTGAAATTCAGAATTGTGAAAACATATTTCATTCTAATTAATATTATTTAGATGATAGAATCGTATAATAGACTCAAATCACACACGTTGCCATTGTTGCTGCGAATATGGTCCTGAATATGCGGTATTTGAATATATGGCCGAACTGGTATCCTCCGGTTGATCCGTTGATTTGACCTTCGTGGGCTGAACTGGCTTTGTACGTTTCAACTTGGAGAAGCCATTCGGCATGGGATAATAAGAATTCGGTGATGATAGATTCATAAATATAGCAAGTGCTTCATCTTTTGTTAAAAGATTGCTAACGAATGGTCCTTCGGCAAATTCTTTTGGCTCCATACTTAAGAATCGAATATACGGAAAAATTTCTGCACAAAGCTGTCGTTGTTTTTCTAAATATCCGTCACCAGTAATTGCTGAAATAGTAAAAAGAATAGCATTTTAAATAATAATTATGCAAACAGATTATCTAAACTATTTTAGAGCTTATTCTATCATTCAGATTATTTAATAAAAACATACAAAATCTGGTGTGAACCTTTCTCTTATATAGTTTATACTTGAAGAACACATGAGTTTCCGGGTTGAGACCGCGTCATTGGATTGTTGGAAAGCGATGTTTCGCCCATACTGTAATCAGCCACCGAGAGTCGTTCATGCTAATGGGGCAATGAACCTTAGTAGAGAAAGGGCGTGGCTCTAACAAACCAATGACGCGGTCTCAACCCGGAAACTCATGTGTTCTTCATGAAAATGGCCGCGGAAACCAAAAGATCATTTGACAAATTTTCTTCAAACTTACGATTTTTACACAAAAATGTTTGTTTTCACTTCTGTGATCAACGGCACTTCTGGGGGGAAGCATGACCTCCCAGCTCACCCAGCACCCTTCTAGAATCAATTTTCTCGAAAATAAGGTGCAAACAAAAGTGATTATCTCTAAATGTATAGATAGTATACCAAGTCTAATGGAACCCGAAATTGTCTTTATAGAGAAAGTCATAGAAAACTGAAAAATCTGTTCAGTAGTGATACTTCCGATCAGCCAGTTTGCTTCAAATAGAATTTGGGCAACACATTTTATTCCAAAATAATATTATATAGATGATTAAATCGTAAATCGTATAGATGAATAAATTAGCACCTTAGAGGAAACTATAATCCCCACCCCTCCACCAAAACTCCGTTAAATTAATTTTCCCAGCAACGGATTCAAATAAAATGAGTATGCATTTAGGCTGCTTTTGAAAAAATGTTACCACCTTGTCCTGATTTTCACTGTCAGAAATATGGTCATCGTAGGTATGTAGAAAGTAAAAAAAGAAGAAATTTTGGAGCTATTTTCGCGAAAATCGCGAAATTCCATTTAGTCAGGTGGTACTTCCGGCTGAGAATATGGACAGATAACTTCCTGTCGAAACCCATGGTGGTACCCAATACTGAATGTCGTTGAATTTCCGGAGATTTTTCATTTTGGACATCACACACACACACACACACGCATAACATACCTACTTACATACATACACAAAAAGACCATTTTCTAAAAACCACTTTCATGGACACAGGGACCTCAAAACGTATATTTCCGGTGAAAACCCAAAATCGAAAATTTGATACGATCGCAATACTTCCTCTTACTAACCATAAGAGAAAGTAAAAATGGAGGAATAAAAACAAACAGTAATTCTCCACAGCTTCATTGACCACAATTTTCTAATCATTAGATTTTTAAAAAATTATTAATTTTAGGCTCCTTTTTTATTTACTCTATCTTACTGCTAGTTTTTTTTTTTTTTTTAAAGAGGGGGGAAATGCTACTTACGCACATCAATGTGCCGGACTCCATATAAATATGCCTACCGGCTAAACCCCCTCCTACACCTGAGCCTAGCCTGGATTCGCTTTCTCAGCACTACATCAGGCTAGGCTCCTTAACCTAGCCCTAAGGGGCCCCTTCTCCCATATTCACCTCTGCACGTTTAGTTGACATTACCTCCCGGACAAAGGAAGTAACCTTTGTCCAGTTGTTGCGACTGCTCAACAGAGTCTGGGCAAACCTTCCAGGCACCAGTTCCCCTACCTCCTGCTCAAGGTTACTTCTGGGTCGAGCCCATCTTTCACATTCGAAAACCGTGTGCCGAGCATCGTCGCGTGGATCTTGGCAATACAAGCAGGCCGATATCTCTTCTTTACCTACCTTTTTCAGATAATCTCTGAAGAATCCGTGTCCAGAAAGGACTTGGGTCAAGGGATAATTTACCTCACCATGGCTTCTACCAACCCAGCTTCTGATGTCTGGAATTAAGATAGCGGTCCAGCGGCCTCGGCGCTCCGCATCCCACTCTTCTTGCCACGCTGCCATCGTACGCTCTCGCTCTTCCCTAGCTATTTCCACGCGATTATTCTCGCCCCGTCTAGCATAGATTCTTGCACGCTCCTGAGCTAGGAGGGCTATAGGTATAACTCCGGCTATTACCAAGACGGCCGGCTCCGACACGGTGCGGTAAGCAGAGGCAATCCGGAGTGCGCCGAGTCTCTGCACCCGCGCGAGTCTTTTTTTATACACTTTCTTTCGCAAGGCTCTTGCCCAAATCTCTGCGCCGTACAACATCACAGAGTGGGAAACACTCATCAATATTTTGCGAGTACTCGCCCTGGGACCTCGCACTTTGGTCATCAACCTTGACAGAGCACTACTGCACCCGCAGCTTTATCGGCAGCCTCTTGGATATGTCTTCCAAAGCTGAGCTTAACGTCCATGGTTACACCCAAGTACTTAACCGCTCTAGACGAAGACACCACTTCCCTACCAATATAGAACGGGATGCACGGGTTAATCCTTCTCTTTGTCAATATGACGACCTCCGTCTTAGCCAAAGCTAACTCCAGTCCATGTTCCACCATCCAACCATTCACTCTTCGCATAACCTGGTGTAACTTAGTTTGCGCTTTTTCTAAATTACGCACCGATATCAGCGCTGCAACATCATCAGCGTAAGCGATTAATGCCGTATCTTCAGGCATTTCCAACCGCAGTAATCCGTCGTAAGTGACGTTCCAGATATCGGGGCCTAGAATCGACCCCTGCGCAACTCCCGCAGTGACGGTCATAATTTTAGGACCTGCCTCTGTTTGATAGACTAGCGACCTATCTCTGAAGTAGTCGTCGAGAACCCTCAATAAATACGGCGATATATGGAAATTCCTCTCCAATGCCTGCAGGGCGTCGGACCACTTGAGGGAATTAAACGCGTTCTTAACATCTAGCGTGACTAACAATACTATCTTCCGCGTACGTTGACTACGACTTTCTGCTCTTTGGACCGCCCTTACAACCTCCTCTACTGCTTGCAGTGTAGACCTAGCTGGTCTAAAGCCATACTGCCTGGGTGATAGACCGCCTGCTTCCCAAATTTCTTCCGTGAGCCTTAGCTTAATAAGTTTCTCAAAGAGCTTTCCTACCGTATCCAGCATGCATAGCGGATGGAATGACGAGGGGAATGAATCTCCCTTGCCTTTGCTAATTAGAACTAGCCGGGCAATCTTCCACCTATAACTAAATATGCCGGATTTTAAACATGCATTAAACATTTGTAACAATATGTCTGGTTTTCCTCGTGCTATCATTGCTACAACTTCATTGGGTATACCGTCCGGGCCTGGGGCCTTCTTGGTTTTCAAAGTAACCGCTGCTTCCTGGACTTCTTCTTCCTTAAAAAACGGGATATTCATAGGGACTTCAAATAATCTCTCTGGTCTTTCGGGGTGTGTGGGGAAAAGACCCTTTACAATCCCCTCCATAGCCTCCGCATCCAAGACCGCTTGCTTCTTAAAGCCGACAATCTTTTGAGTTACGATTTTGTAACCTAAACCCCAAGGATCTCGGTCTACTTCCGCTACGAGAGAATCCCAACAGCGTTTTTTGCTCAGGTAAATTGCCTTCCGCAGCTCGTGTTTCGCCTCTCTATATTCAGCTGCACGGCATGCGGCCGTCGGCCTTCTTCTTGCTCGTTGAACCCTCCTTCTCTTCTTAATACAATCCCTACGGAGATCCGCAATTCGCGAGTTCCACCAATAGGCTGGCCGCCTCCCTCTCCAAGAAACTCTCCTGGGCATTGATTGGTTACACGCCTCCGAGATAATGTTCATGCCTAAGGTAACCACTGCCTCAGCTCCAACTCTACCCTCCTCACTAACCGGGTTGCTTTGCGTCATCCCGTCCTCAATCGCCTTCCAGAAAACCTCTTCATGTATCTTATCCAGATTCCAGCCTACACTATCCTTTGGCTTCCATATCCTATCCACACTTTGTGTTATTCTAAACGTGATATATTGGTGGTCGCTCCCAGTAATTTCTTCAATAACCCTCCAATGTTCAACAAAAGATGCCAGGTTCTCCGAAGCTAAGGAGATATCGGGAATTGTTTCTAAATAACCCGGACGCATAAATGTAGACACGTTCCCTTCATTAAGCACAACCATTCTCGTTCTGGCTATCATTTCGAGAATATTTCTACCCCTCATATCCGTCTCAGGCATACCCCAGTCCAACGCCCTAGCATTAAAGTCGCCGACCACAATGATTTGGCCAGTCATCTCTCGGATATCATCCTCCAAGGAGTTTAACTTCCTCCTGAATTCATGTACGCTCTCATTAGGAGTGAAATAGCAGCTGATAAAGGTGATATTCCGACTCCGCGCCCACACGTATCCGTTATCTCTACCGACCGACTCAATTGGAAAACTCCCCTGATTAGGAATCCAAATTGCGACTGTGCCTGACAAATCGTTATACCAAAGACCAGTGTCCCTAACTCTATACTGCTCACAAAGAAGTAATATGTCTGCTTCGTTCTCAGCAACCAGCTGATCCAAAAGCGAATCAGCTAACCTACTCCTATGGAGATTCCCTTGAAGGATTCTCATACCATTGCAAATTTCTTCTTAGCTTGTTCCAATGCTTGCCGAAAAACAGTACAGTCACCTGAACCTAGTATGTGCTTGCACTTTTTATCCTCCAAACCCCTATTACGACACAGCATGCAACTAATATCTGCCGTACAAACAGCCGCCAAATGCCCTTCATTACCACATTTATAACATAAATGGCTCCGGTCCGGCCCCGTACAAGCTGCCGACATATGACCGTATGACAAGCATTTGAAGCATTTCAAGACTGGGATTCTTCTTCTCACTCGGCACCTTACCCAGCCTACCCGAAGTATGCCTTCTTTTTCCAGTTTGTCCGCTATTCTTACACTGAGCTGGACAATCGCCGCCTTCAGACCTCTACTACTCGCCTTCGTCAAGTGAATTCTAAGATCGCCTGGGTTTCCGCCTACCTGCTGCTCAACTGCATGCCTAATCTCGTCTTCATCTGCAAGGGCATCCAAGTCCCGTATTTCTACTGTAGTTCTAGGTTCCAGACAAGTAGCCGTTGCCTTTTCCTGGAGTACAGCATTAAGGGCTGCCCCGAAAGCTACCTTATCTTTAGTTTCGGCACCTAGTTCTACCAGGATATCTCCTGCCCTAGTCTGTCTGATGCGACTAACCTCGGCTCCAACATCCTCCGGTTTTATTCGCTCTCTTAATTCTTTCAACACTTCCGCATATGATTTGCCCTCTGCAGGCTTAATTAGCACCGCGTCCGGCCGCGTTCTCGGCGGTCTTTTCTCTCTCCTGTTCCTCTTCGTCCTTGGTTTAGCTCTCTCGGGGATCTTTCCCACTTCCCCAGACAAACCAGCCTCCTCCATCCTATTTTCCTCCTCCCTCACCCTACCTTTCCGCGGGGCCCGGACTCTCTTAGGGCGTACTTCGACCCATTCATTTGGAGTCGTGTTCTCTCCTAAATCGACCAGGGGCACTTCAACGTCAACTTTCCTAGCTACCCTCATATTTTGTGTAGCAATTAACCCTTTGTCTGCCAACGGTGTCTGTGTCGACACGGACACGATATCTTTCGATTTAGGCTTATCTAGCTTGGCTTACGACAAACGGACCAAACGTTGCAAAGCAACACTCCAGAAACCCCTAAGGGCTTGAACGACCTCGACCGACTCCTCAATTTCCAACAAGCCATCTTTGACGTCCGTACTTATATTGCGTTGCCGGCTTGCCGCCCCCTACATTTTCGCAATGACTCCGCGCATGCGCTTCAATTCTTCATCAACTCTTCTGCACGCATCCTCCATATCCGCCTGCTCCGGAGACCCAACCAGGCCGCCCGCCAGCACACCGGAAATTGCTGGGGAGACAAACCGCGGTTCCCGTCTCCGTGGGGAAGGTTCAGGGCTTGGATCCCTCGAATCCGAATTTTTATCATCAGTGCTTAATTCAGAGTTAAGCGGTGTATTCGCAGGCGGTGTCCGTTTTACTTTGGCACTCTTCTGGAAAGGACTGTAATCACTCGTTGACGGAAAATCTCTACCCATGTCTACGCTACTTAGCGTCTTACTACTTTTTTGGGCTAGGGTAGCCTCAACATTTGTTTCTTGCGTTTTAACCGTAATTTTTTTATTTGTGCTCTTCATTATAATATTTATTTAAAAAAGAAGAAATGACAAAAAAGGAAAGGAATGATAACGGGAAAGGAAAAGACCGGTCCAACGCCCAGCCCCCGGGAACGCCATATCCCCGGACCCACCACCCCCCAGGCGCGACGCGCCCATGGCCGGTGGCCTCGAACAGAGCCCCCCGCCCATAACGGCAGGCCCCTACCCGGTCGCCAACCGGAACTACCGCTACAGACGGGATTATACACCGGCTGATGTGGCAGCCAGGCCGTGATGGCTAATCCGGCCCGGGCCACTGTACTATCCGGCGGCCTGGGGACGCAAGTAAACCCCTGTTTTAGGATGTACCCTCCGGCGGAAGGCCCGCCGCGCGAAGCGAGCAGCCGCCCCGAGGAACGCCACCACGAGCAGGCGCGGGCCGGTGGGACATTGTAAAGGATTGGGGAATGGATCAGGGAAAAGGCTGGTGACAAGAATATGGGATGGAGATAAGGATGGGACTTTAGAAAGACAAAGGCAGGACAAAGGATTAGGTCAACGGACAGTTGCCCCTTTAGCCGACTCTTATGGCGAGCGGAAGACACTGAGGCCCTATTCTAACCCGGGAACCCCACGGGTCCTCTTACTCGTAGTAAGAGGAAGTATTGTAATCGTGTCAAATTTTTTTTATCGAGTTTTCATTGGAAATATCCGTTTTGAGGTCCCCTGAGTCGAAAAAAGGGATTTTTAGCAAATGGTGTGTGTATGTGTGTGTGTGTGTGTGTGAATGTATATGTATGTATGTACACACGTAAACAGCATAGCTCAAAAACAAAAAATCGCAGAAAGTTGAAACTTGATATTCCATTTAGATATCACCATGGGATCTGACTGTACGTTAACTGTCGAAATTTCTCAACCACTTTACTAATTTTTTTTTTTTTTGCGTTTTTCTAAAAAATGGCCTCTACGATTTTCTTCAAACTTTGTATATCAAGTACACATAGAAAGAGCTACAACTTTTATTTAAAACATTTCTCTGGGAAAATTCATTTAGGGGCAGTTATAGGGGAGGGGTGAAATTAGGTTTTCATCTAAAGTGCTATTTCAGTTTATTAGACAGTTCTGTCATCTAAATATATTATTTAGAATTGGATATGTTGTTAAAATTCCGAGTTTGATAAAAATCGGATAACCGGAAGTGCGTTTACATTACTACTTTACTAAAGGATTTTTTTCACTTTTTCGGAATTTTGTAAAAAATGGCTCCGCCGATTTTCTTAAAACTTCTTACCTAAACTAAACATACAAAGATTTACAACTTTCATTTTTAAACATATCTCCGAGAAAATTCATTTAAAGGCACTTTTAGGGGAGAGAGTGGGGTTATGTTTTTCTCTAAAGTGATATCATAGTTGATTATACAATTCTATCATCCAAAGAAAATTTAATTAGAAATAATTAGATGGTTAAAAGTCCTAGTTTCAAAGAAATTAGTAAACCGGAAGTGCGCTTTTACAGAACAGTTTTTTATTTTTTCAGTTTTCGACGAATTTCATTAAATTTGGTCACACTAACTACTACAAAATTTGTCAATTATAAATTTCGAGAACTGGAGTAAGAGATAGTTGTATGAGTGTTCGTTCTAAAACAGATTTTTTTAATTTTGAAGTGAAGAAGGACGATAAAGATGTCAACTTCATAGTGTTTTTATTTGTTTGTTTAGATCGTTAAAAATTAATACAGTTCATTTTATTATTAAAACGCAAAAGCAAAAGTTACTATACCAGCTTTTGCTGCACTAATATATTTTATATCATTATTAATTTTACTGCTTGCACTCTAGAGCCCGGATTATAAGTATCATTATTACCACTAGTGTCACGTTTAGTTCGTTCTACTTCCATAGCTTGATTTTCTTCTTGGACACTTTGTGCATTAATGAATTCCCTACAGTCTCTTTGTTGTGTATTCTCTTCTTCACTTTCTTGGTCTCCAGTTGGTTCTGCATATGTAAATAAAAAATTAAATTAATATAAAATCTTAAGTTGGACAATTTCTAGAATCATCTTCTTTTTTTTTTTCGAATTAACTTTTCAGTTAGTTTTTACATAAACTCTAGTCGTTCATCATCACTTTCGAAAACTATAATCTGATTTGAACCATTCTACTTACTTTGGTAACTCACAATTCCTAGAAGATGAAAATTTATAACTAAAAAATGGTTACATCCTCATAGATGTGTAAAGTCGAAGCTATAAAGCCAGATCTTCTGCGGCTTACCAAGATCCTTTGTGATTCCCTTGAGTGTATTATGTATATTATCGTCTGTAAAGAGTATAATGTTAAAGTGTGAGTGATTGTTAGTTGTAGTGATCCAGAGTTTGCCTGCAGCACATATCAACTATGTCTATGCAAGTCCTATTAATATCATCTGTTTATCTGCTTTTCCACGAAACTTCTTGTTCAACCTCCATTTAAACTAAATCTCCAGATAATTGAAATAGATTGAATTAAACAGATTTGCTTGATTGTTTAAATTTCATAATATTATAGTAACTTGATCCTTTACTTGACTTTCTCTCTTACTATAGGTTACAACATGTAAATGATAAATTCTCTTTAATACTTATAATTTTTACTACATGTTTTAATTGTCTTCAATTTTATATCAAATGGGAGAATCTAAACTTCATGAAATGACTTTTTTGAGGAAACCATTCACTGCCCCCGGCCCCAAAACTTCTTTAAATGAACTTTCTCAGAAAAAAAGTTAACCAACAAAAGTGATCGATCTCTGTATTCATAGTTAGTAGAACAAATAAATGAAAGCTGTCGATGTTTTTATGGATAAAATCGTAGAAATCAATTTCAGTAGAAACGCAATTCCGGTCACCTGATTTTCTTCAAACTCGGAATATTGGCAATCTATTTAATATCATTTAGATGATACAATTATACAATAAATTGAAATAGCACTTTAGATAAAAAACATAACCCCGCCCCACTTCCGTGAACTCTTCCTTAAACGAATTTCCCAAGAGAAATGTTTCAAATAAAAATTGTGTAACTATTTTTTGTATGTGTACTTTATAGGTATATCAAGTTTAAATTTCGTTGATAATTGCAAAAAAAAATCAACTTTCTCTTACTCTAGTTCTCAAAATTATAATTGACAAATTTTATAGTTTGTGTACCAAATTAATTCAAATACGACGAAAACTGAAAAAAACTGTTCGGTAAAACCGCACTTCCGGTTAATTAATTTCCTTGAAACATTGAATTTGCCCATCCATTTATTTCTAATTAATTCTGCTGGGATGATAGAATTGTATAATCAACTGTGATAGCCCTTTAGAGAAAAACATAACCCTATCCCTCCCCTAAAAGTGCCATAAAATGAATTTTCCTAGAAAAATGTTTTAAATAAAAGTAATAGCTCTTTGCATATGTAGTTGATATATCCAGTTTAAAGAAAATCGCGAAAAAGTGGAAAAATCATTTAGTAAAGTGGTAAAGTAAACATACTTCCGGTATTCCGATTTATTTCAAACTCGGAATTTCAACAATATATTCAATTATAATTAACATTATTTAGATGATAGAATTGTTTAATAAACTGAAAAAGCACTTTAGATGAAACCTAACCCCACCCCTCCCCTACAACTGCCCTTAAATGAATTTTCCCAGAGAAATGTTTCAAATAAAAGTTGTAGCTCTTTGTATGTGTAGTTGATATACCAAGTTTAAAGAAAATCGTGGAGCCATTTTTGAGAAAATCGCAAAAAAGTAAAAAAACCAACAAGTATAGTGGTACTTCCGGTGGAGGAATTTTGACAGATGACCCACTGTCAGATTCCATAGCGATACCTAAACGGAATATCAAGTTTGAACTTTCTACGGTTTTTCGATTTTGAGCTATGCTGTTCACATATATGTATATATACACACACACACTGAGAGGGAGACCATTTGCTAAAAACCACTTTTTTGGACTCAGGGGACCTCAAAACTCTATTTCCGGTGAAAACTCGATATCGAAAATTTGACACGATTACAATACTTCCTCTTATACCGGGAGTGAGAGAAAGTAAATAAAAGCTGAATAATCCATTCAGTAAGGTGGTACTTCCGGTTGAAGAATTTACAGACAACTTCCTGTCAGATCCCGTTAGTGTTACCCATACGGAATCTGAAGTTTAAACTCTGTGATTTTTCGTTTTTGAGATACATATCCACACAGACCATTTTTTAAAAACCATTTTTTTGAACTCAAAGAACCTCAAAACGTGTACTTCCTGTGAAAACTCGATATTGGAAATTTGATACGATTACAAATTCTATTTCATACAGCAGTTAGAGAATTGGAAAATACAAGGCAGAGGGCGCAGAAAAAATTTTAAAACTTTCTTTGGCCTCTGCTAAACATATTTTTGTTCGTTTCATTGACAATATCCGCAATATCAAACTTGATTATTATTATTGATATAATCTTAATTGTAATTGAAAAATAATCTACACCGCAATGTCCTACAAAACCTCAATAAATACAGATCCAAAATGCACTTAATAACAAAAAAATCTCATATGACTTTCTTATTGTAATCTCCTAGTTCTCTAGAAGATTCATTTTCTTCAAAGTTCGAATTGTCACAACATTGTTAGTAATCACTGTTGCAGAGATTGCGGTAATCACGCTTTGATGAAATGACAATTTAGAGAGCACTATGGCATACCAAATCCTCCCTCCCCAAACCCCTAAAATCAAAATCAATCATTTTTTCCTGAAAAAACGTTGAAAACAAAAGTTTTCATATGAAAAATTTTCAGACTGTTTATATGTATGTAAGTATATCGAGTTTAAAGCAACTGAACAAGAAAATCGCGGACTACTTCGTCGTATAGGAAATTTGCACTTCCAAGTCGAGTCGGAATTTTAGCAAGATATTTAATTGTAATAGGTGATAGACTTACACAATACATTCAAGTGACACTTTGAAAGGGGATGCATAATTTAGTTTGAACATTTCACAGAAAATTGCCAAAACTGAAAGATCCATTCAGTAGAACGGGGAGGTCCCGGGTTCGAATTCTGCCGTGCTGCTCTTAGTGTTTCTCTTCCTAGGATCCTCTACAGCTCACTGTCAGGCAATGGACAGTGTTGTCTGTAACGAGAAAACCTGTCCGGAGGCCGGCAATGCAGTGAGAATGCTCCGGGCACAAATGACCATAGATGAAAAAATTTTTTAAAAAAATTCAATAAAGCGGTAATTTTAGTGGAGACTTTTTTAACTGATGATTTGTTGTCTAATTCCCTAGTAATATCCAAACAGATTGTCCTGTTTGAGCCGTGAAAAGAACCGTGTTCTTTAAAGAATTATCCATATTTTTAAAGAATTATTCATTGTTAAAGGTTTATATAGACAGCAATGGAGATGCCGAAGGAAATTTCAGTGTGGTTGCTCTTTTACATGATAAAGAAGCAAATGGCACACTAGGTTTAAGCATGCAGCCCGTTGGTTATTTCCGGTATGATGAAAACAATACTGCACTTCCGGTAAGTATTCTTTAATATTATAAAATAAGTGAAAGTAAAAATTCATAATAATTAAATATATTATTTAAATCTGCAATCCAGTAGCTTTAATTAATTTCTAAGAGAAGTTCATTATGCAGGTGAAGTAGAAAGAAAACTGAAAGCACTGATTTTTATAATATGTTAATTTGACAATATTCCTTGAGATAATATTTGAAAATATCATTTTTTGTGGAAGAAAACCATAGGGGACATTTTGTCTTTCTATTAGCACATGTTTTGGCAATCAAGTTTGATTTAAACAAGCAAAATGTTGTTGGCTGGGGCCACAACTTTATAAGTTTATTCTATTGACGTTTCTGGCATATTTGGTGTCCTTCTTCTCACAGTATTTGTCACGGAGAGATAGAGATTGAAAATGAAATGCCGAAGTAGGTTATTCACAACACCAAAGTTGTCCGAAACATCGCTAGAATAAACTTTTTAAGTTGAACTTTTCCTTTTTTTTGTAACAATGGCCAAACGTAACTATATTATTTATATTCAAATTTGGTTAATTTTGTTAAAACAGGAATTTATATATTACGACGATTCTCGCCCAATACAATGGGTAGGAAACACTCGACCTCTCGCAGAACCTTTATGTGGATTTACTGGGCATAAATGTCTTAAAGACAAATGGAGGATTTCCGTAACACTTGGCGGCATGTTTGCTTTAGTGTTGGTTGCAGCTATTTTTGCTTTCAAGTAAGTATTTTAAAGTCTTCAAGTTTAACCACTATGGTCTGACCTGTGAAGTGATTATTAGAGTAATTTATGGCTTCCCAGTGTGCATAGTATTGTATAATCCTATAAAGACACTTTAAATAGAATAAATTGAAACAAAATAAACATTGCGTTTTTTAAATCAAACGCATGTCTTCACGCGTTGATCTAGTAGCTAGTATGCAGTGTTTGTTTTCCTTGTGGGCAAAGATAGTGTTGATCCAAAATCGTGAGTAAAAGTGCGAAGTTCCAGTTACTATAGCGAACCTTAAGTAGCGAATGTCAGAACTAAACGGTGGTGTACTTACCTCACGGCCTCTAAGGCAAGCCTTGGTCCTTCATGGGCTGTTGCGCCAAAGCTTTTTTCTTGGGAGGGCAGAAAAGAAAAGAGAAGGAATGCAGGTTTCTTTTTCAAATATATAATTAGTAAAGCCAATAAAATAACCCAAAATTGTTATAACTATATATTATGTTTACTTTACACTTTTGTTTAATTTTATAATTTTTTTAGGCACTATCGATACGAACAAAAGTTGGCCTGTTTATTATGGAAGATTGATATGAAAGATGTGACAATTATATCAACCGCAGAAGCAGACAGAAATTCTATGGTAAATTTCTTTTTAAATTTGAAGAGGATGAGGGCTTTCCAAACTTTTCCACGTTTAGTCCCTCCATCTCTTTATTCCGGAGATAGGCAAACTCCAAAAGTTTGTGGCATATATGCTAAGCATCTATTTAATTGCTCATCGACCTCTCATGGACTTACTTATTATTGCTTTTGGCGATAATGCTCCTTTAGGATTCCCTAGTTTAGAGCAATGTTTTTCATTTTCAAAAAAAAAAAATCTAGCAAAGGTATAAGTACAAATTTAATCCTGAAAGACAAGTAGCTGTGCTACAAACAATTAGGCTACAAATTTATTTCTTCTGCTTAGAATTCTACAACAAGTTGGTCAGATGGAAGCTGGCCCCTTAGATCAATGGAACAATTTTGTTCCCCTGTAATTTTTTTAAGGAAATTAATTCTTTATCCCCGTTTTATAGATGCCACAGAAACAGCAAAAACAAAAACAAAATCCCATCTTTTAGATTTCCGCGGCCATTTTCATGAAAAACACTTTGCGTTTCCAGGTTGAGACCACGTCAGTGATTTGCTAGAAACCGACGTTTCGCCCATATTGCGATGCAGTCGCTTCAGGATCGTTAGACCTTGAAAACTAACGGAGCAAATCCATAGATTTTTTTGGAAATCCATTTTTTTTATATTATTCCATTGGTGCTGGTATAGTGGGCGATCTACCGACCCTAATGATACCTACCGTATAAAATATGTGCTCTACCTCTACTCGATTAATTGTCTACCTTCTTTTACATTCTTATCAGTCAATATAGCCACCTCGCCACAATGTCCCGCCTTTCTCTGCAACCTGAAGGTAATTGCATTTGAATATATTTATCTGTTAGTGAAATGCTTGCCAAGAATTCTATACGACCGTCATAGCAAATGAAGAATATGCCCTATCTTATCTATGCGCACTAAATCTTTTAGATACAGTTGAAGATGCTGAACCCTGCGATAAATGCAGAAGTGTTATAAAACAAAAATGCAACCATAAAGGAGAATTTCGGCCCATGGTGAGGTGTCCACGCAAAGGATGCCAAAAAACTCGTTCTGTTACGACTCTAATAACCCCTTTTTTCATTATACTGACTTCAACAATCGCATAAAATGTAATCTGACGTTGTGTGAAATTTTAGAGCTACTGTTTTATTTTGTAATGGCTACTCCAGTGCACCAAACTGCAATATTGACTGGTAAATTGAAGATGACTGTTGTTGATTGGTTTAATATGTTGAGAGAAATTTGTAGTGTTATTGTATCACATACCAACAGAGGACAAATGGTTGGTTCTAATGATGTACCGATTCAAATCGACGAGGCAAGATTTGCAGGTAAACGCAAATACAACAGAGGAAGGATATTAACATGGGGCCAAGTACTCCTTTCCGAGGACAGTGGTGCAGACATCCAAAACCAAAAGAACCATGGAGGAAGAATTTATGGATCTTGGGTGTTCAGCTTAAAAAACGGCATTGATTGCTGTTATTTTTATGTAGAAAAAAGAGTAACAAACTTTTATACCAATTATACACCGTGAATGCAAACTTAGTAATTCACTCTGATGAATGGCCGGCATATGCTTGTCTTAACAATGCTGGATTTCTTCATTCGACTGTGAATCATCAAATGAACTACATAGATCCTCAGACAGGTTTTCATACGCAAGGAATCGAAAGATCATGGCTGGACAGCAGAATGCTATTTTGAAAAAGAAAAGAGATGTGCCAAAAACATGCATCAATCACATCTAGACCAATTTTGTTGGTGGGTTTTGCGACAAGGAGAAGGAGATTTATTTTTGTCTTTTTTAAGGGATATTAAAACAGTAAAAAGTCTTTGCATTTCAATATTTTAATTTCATTATTTTACGTTTCCAAAAAATCTTTGCATTTTAATGTTTTAATACAGTTTTTTAATTTTTCTAAAAATCTGAATTTTAATGTTTTGATTTAATTTGTTTACGTTTTCAAAAAAATCTTTGCATTTTAATCTTTTAATCATTTCTATACTTTTTGAAAAATGTCATAATAAATGAAAATAATACTTTTAATTTTTATCAGAATAATGCCGGTAGAGCGCACGCTATACCAGATTCATGATGGTAGAGCGCACACACTATAACAGCACCATTGCATTTTAGTCGGTTTGTACCAATCCACTATCGCGGTCTCAACCTGGAAATTCAACTGTTTGTAAAAAAAAACACCTTCATAAATGTAATGGAGAGGGATAAATACTTAGCCACTCAAAAATATGTAATTAGATGCTGCATATAGTTGCGCAATGAAGCAACAGAAAAAATAGACGTAGTTTTTTAAATCGACGAAATGCTGACCTGTTGAAGTGAGTGTCACCGCCTTAAATGTGTTTTTAAATCCGTAAAATAAAAGTTAGTGAATTATTTAATTAGCTATCTTGCTTCATGTATGCGCCGACGTTCTGTGTCTAATGTTTTCACAATATACTAGAAAAAATTCCACCTTAATTTATTTAAATTTGAGGTCTTTTTGTTTACTTATTGTAATTCATATTTTTTTTGTCTGTATTTGTTTTTAATTCCATTTTACAAAAAGCATATTATTCCATTTTTTTGCTTCCGAACAACTGTTTAGATTTTTGGACGAACTTTACAGAAAAAAATGGAATGGATAAAAAAGATGGAAAATAAAAATCAGAATGAATTTCGTAAACAAAACAAAACAAAAAAATGAATCCAACAAAAATATATTAAAAATTGACAATTAAAAATCCATCCATCAAAAAAAAGTTTTGTATTGTTTAATATTTAGGACCAACCTCCATAGTCATACATAAAAGTTTAACCCCTGTTTAAGCCCATGTTGTAGACAGTTTTTCCCCCCATACATAAACTTTACAAGCACAACTACAAATAAAAAGTGATTTATTTAGATATTTTTTTAAAATATCACTTCAATTGTGTCAGATTTTCGAATGAAGTTTTTTCTCCAGAAATTCATGTTTTTGAGAAATCCTCTGAATATAAAAAAGTTGTTTTGTAGAAAACGATCTCCATGGGAAGTTATCACCCGAAAATATTACTTTATAAATACAATACTTCCTCTTGGAGGAGTAAGAGAAAGTAAAAAGGATGTATCAGTTTTTTGTGATCTTCATTCAGGCTCAAACGATTTTCTGTAAACTTAATTTATGGAAGGTTTTGGGAAAGTGGTGGAGGTTATGATTTCTCTAAAGTGCTACATTTATGTTTACTGTATGATTCTGTCAGCTGTAGGAATTTAACTAGGGCTAAAATCCAGAATAGTGTCTACCCGTATACGTGGTGCATTCTGCATGTACTTTTTGTAAGCAACATTATCGCCTACTACCTTTGTTTTATTTGTTTTTTTTTGTCCTATATTCATCACCCAAACCACGTATTATCCATGTGTGCATAGTGTTTAGGGGTGGGGAATCTAATAGGAACACTGATCAAAATAAATGTTAATTGCCTGTTAATATTTATCCATGATGAAATTATGATGATCATAATATGGTACAGTAAACTATTCAATAGAAAATAAAATACTTGCAATACTTATTTTTAACGGTGAAAATAAAAAAGTTAAAAACCCAGGAAAGATACTTAGGCAATATGACTGAGTTTCCTACATATGAAGCTATAGTTTGAAATATTTGAAAGATTAGAATTAAATATGTTGCCAAAATTCTAAGTTTGAAAAAATCTGATTCATTAAACTAAGACTAATACATACAGAGGCATATCACTTTTGTTTGTAACTTATTCGAGAAATTGATTATTAAGTTTTCCGAGTCTTTTTAGTAAGTTTAGATTCCTTCCATGAGGAAGGGGAATAGCGTGGTTAGCGTACTGTTAGGGTTGCCAGATCTAATATATTTAATATCACCCTGATATATTTTGCCCTTATTGATATATGATATTAGACTCTAAATATACGTCTAAAAATGATATATTTATCCGATCACTGCGATGATAACAATAATAATTCGTATTAGCGCGCTTATCTCGCGCCACACAATCATCAATGAACAAGTACTGAACGCTATTTGGTTGATAGCAGTCTCGTTTATGGCAAGATCCGCTCTCGCCAAGTGTAAAAAATGACAAAACTAAAAATTTAGTTTACAAATACTTGAAGGGTGCTCTACACCAACTGACAATCAGATGAAATTAACGTCTCAGATTTTATGGTCGCAGCTGTATGTGCATTTATTTTGCTATAAATTAACGAATTTTGAAAGATTTAAGTTGGTATTTATTTAATAAAATTTTCAAAAAAATGTGGGATATTTCTGAATCTAAATGATATATTTTTGAAATCTTAATCATATATGTTTACATTTTTCACCTGGTAACCCTACGTACTGGACTCCCACGCGGAGGACCCGGGTTCGAGTCCAGCTATGCTGCCCTTAGGTTTTTTCTTCCTAGGATTCTCTACAGCTCACTATCCGGTGGTGGACAGTGTTGTCTGTAACGACAGAACACTGTCCGGAGGCCGACAGTACACTGAGAAGGCTCTGGGCGTCAATGACCCTAGATGTTGTCGCGCCTTAAATAAAACAAAAAAAGGTTCCTTCCATGAAGTAGCATTGAAATCCTAAACATTTTAGAAAACTTCCAAAGTTTACTTGAAAATTGTAATTATAATTAATAACGTTATAACCTCCCGCTCATACAAACCACAAGTGTCGAGTGAAACGAAAATATTGTGGTTGAAGTGAACTCTCTGCACGAAATTGATAGATTTACTCTGACGATGGATGAAAATCCGAACCGGTCAGGAACAAAATAAATATGCATGCTACGGGGGATAAAATACCAGATGAAAATTAGCAGGAAGATGAAAGTACTCAGATTTTTTCACCCACTTTTTTTACTTTTTTGTGTTAATTTTTAGTTACATCCGGGCCAAATTTGTCGACAAAGCATTTTGAGAAGCATTGTGCCAGAGGTTAGCCCTAAACGTGCTTATACTAAAATTGGTTTCTACAAAGGAAATACAGTTGCAATTAAATGTATTCACAAAAAATCCATAGATTTGACAAGAAACATAAGAAAGGAATTGAAACAGGTAATTTAAATGTAAATTAAATTTTATAATTTTATATTATTTTGTTACATTTTTTTTTTTTTTAAGTTTATATCACAACTATCAATATTTCAGGTGCGGGAAATGCGTCATGAAAATATTATTACATTTATTGGCGCATGCGTAGAAGCCAATAATATTTGCATATTAACTGCCTATTGTGCTCGCGGAAGTTTAGAAGACGTATTGGCTAATGAAGATTTACATTTAGATAATATGTTTATCTCATCGCTTATTGCAGATATTATCAAGGTTAACTTTTTTTCCCAGTTAACTATGAAGCTTTGAGCCATTTGTTTGTATAATCTTAATTTCTATAATAATAACCGAACTCTTTTTCCAGGGTATGATATATTTGCATGACAGCGACATCGTTTCCCATGGAAATTTGAGGTCCAGCAACTGTTTAGTTGATAGTAGATGGGTACTTCAAATATCTGACTTTGGTTTACACGAATTTAAAGGTAATCAATATTAAATACATTAAAAACCAAATAATAATAAATAAAACACATTCTTTTAACATGGCTATAAAGGAATTATTATTTTTTAGCGTGAGGGAGGGTTAGTTAAAAATTGAAGAAAAATGCTGCAGAAAGACCAACTACAATTTTTTGGATATATTTTAGTTAGGGATTTGAAAAAATAAATTCTTGGCTTAATACTCTTATTCTCGTAGGTGAATGATACCAAGAATCAAGGATCTTGGCGTCCTTGCGGGATTTCACACATTCACATATTCCATAAATTGTTTACAGACTTAGATGGAGCGTGTTTCTATTTGGGTTTAGCAAATATTCAGGAAAACTTTAGCTGATACTATGAAGAGAGGTATAAACATTCAAGATAGTCACATATTATGTTCTATGTGGGTATCTGGTTATGGATTTGGTATACAAGCCATTCCTTCTACTTACATATCCATAGAGGTTGAAAAATTGCTTCATGTTTGCTGGTAGATTCCCTTCATCCCAGTTTCATTTTCTTCGTCTTTATTTGGATATCAGTTGTGAGTACTGAGCTGATTGGCAGCGTCAAAATTCTGTTTATGCCAATGGTTTTTTTCCTTGGATAAGCTCTATTCTCCTTCCTATAATTTAAAAAAAACACCAAATCAATGTTTCTGCAAGTTTCTGACTCATCTCATTATTGATTAATCATTCACTATTTAAATTATAATTGTCTAAAGAACAAAGTAACTAAAAGTTACAGTTTTACAGAGATGATCGCACTTGTAGTTTGGATAAAAAAAAACAACTCAATAACAGTGTTATTATTTTAAAGAAGAAAAAAAAATTGATTAATGTAAATCTTTCTTAGGATTAATTGTTTCGTACAAAGTAAATGTTTAAAAGAGAACAATTTAAAATATTGGAAAAAAAATTCTGCACAAGCTGGCCATGAGGAAGTGGATGAAAGTTTGGAAATTAAACGAAGATTATGGCGTGCACCAGAACTTCTCAGATCTCCAAATTCACATCCTAGAGGCACACAAAAAGGCGATGTATATTCTTTTGGTATAGTGCTGCATGAAGTGGCTGGAAGAGCTGGTCCATGGGGCAATACTCAGTTGACATATCAAGGTAATCTGGCATGGTTGTTATGCTTAATTTTAGTTCTGCAAAATATTTATTTATTATTTATTTATTTATTTTTACATCTGATACAATTGAGTATGTATAGATGGGGGAGTGTGTTGTGACAATACACAACTTAGCGCAAAAAACAAAAATAAATTAATACAACATACAAATGCTGAATAAAATAAAAATACACTTTTATTGTAAATAAAATAATCAGTGCAAACCTTCCTCTAATTATGTACTATGAACTACTAATTAGTCTGATATAGTAAATATTGTTAGTTACCCAAGAGCAAATATACAAATTTTTAACTTTGTTTTGAAACATTAAGCAATTAAAGTGATACTATTTTTTTAATACAAATTTCCTTAATTTTAAGGAATTAAAGATAAAATTATAGATATCAAGCAGGTGACTTTTATTTTTTATAACTAAAATATTTTTTGGTGTGTATGGATAATTTTCAGTTTACACGCCCAGGGAGCAAATTTTGAATTAACAAATACATCATTCGCAGCCGATATTGCAGTGGTCGCTCTCGAGATCATATTTTTGTATGTCACATTGAAAACACCCGATTTAGAGAATAAGATACCTAGGTAGTTAAAGGTGTTTACTACCTCAATTTGATCACCCACATACTGAAATGACTCTTTAAGCGTTTTATTACGACCTTTTTTAAATATTACTACTTTGGACTTTTTAATGTTTACTTTTAGTTTACTCATAACACAATACCTTTCCAGAGCTTCCAATTTCTTTCTGAGATCTATCGGAGAATTCGATAACAGCACAACATCATCAGCGTATAGTAATGAGGATATACCATTTTTATGATCTATTTGCACTGTATTACACTGATTAAGATGCAAAAACTGATCCAGATTATTAATAAAAATAGCGAAAAGTAAAGGAGATATAGCATTTCCCTGGAGCACCCCTTTCGTAACCGGCACCTCATCGGTGCACATGTGACCCATTCTAATCTTAGTACTAGTGACACTATAAAGTCCAGCCAAAATTCTTATCCATTTGCAGCTGATACCGAACTCGTACAGCCTATGCCACAACAAATCATGATCAATGGTATCGAATGTGAGCTTTCGAAAAGTCCACAAAACACGCATATACTTTTCTTTTGTTTTTAACAATTTGGCATTGAACAAGAGTTGTCAGGACAAAAATACTGTCAAGACAGCCTCTAAATTTGCGGAAACCGTTTTGGTTTTCTCCTAGCGGATTGCCGTACTCGACCCACTCAGACAGCCTATTAGTGAAAGCTTGGGTGAAAAGTTTAGTTATGGTATCCATAAGTGAGATACATCTATAATTTTCAGCGTGGGAAGGGTCCCCTTTTTTAAACAATGTGAACATTTCAGACTTCCCCCATGTTTTAGGAACAGACTCAAATTTCAGGATTCTGTTAAATAATTTTTGTATAATATTAATGCCTTGCACTGGTAAATTTTTAAAAAATTCATTTGAGATGCCGTCTGGGCCTGGTGCTTTATTATTTTTACAATTATTTATGATTAGCGATATTTCCTCGAACAAGAATGGTGCATCAAAGAAAGGGTGGTTAACTCCAATTAAAGAGGAAGGAAAGATTGAAATGGGAGTGGGCTGGTGTAATTGCTTTAAGTAGGAGTCCCAACATTGAACCGTGATATAATTGTGACGAACCTTATTTTTATTTTTTCGAAAAATATTTAAAGTTTTCCAAAATGAGCTACTATCTCTCACATTGCGCAGTTTGTCTGTCAGGTGTCTATAATAAGCGGTTTTAGCTAATTTTAATAAGTATTTATAGGTTTTCTTCTTATTGCAGAACTCAGTCAAAGCAATCGAATCTATATAGTTGGATGTTTTGTATAGAGTATAGGCGTTTTTCATAGATTTCTTAGCAGCTTGACATTCTTCGGTATACCAGGGCTGATTAAATCGAATAAATTCAGAATTAAAAGAGTATCTTTTATAGCAAACTAAACCAAAACTTTCCGATATATTTCTGATCGCATTTTGAAAACTATCAATTTGTTCATTAAACGGTAATTCATCAGCTATATCAATATTTGCAAATAATTGTTTGTACTCTAAAACTTTTCTATTGTCCCATTTCAACGTCTTTCTTGGTTTAACTAAAACAGTAAGGGGTTTATTTTTCACGGTTATATCTACATAATCAAGTACTAGAAGACATGCCAGGTGATCAGATACCAATAAATTCTCACAAACTATAAAATCATTAGTAAAATGAAGACCACTAAAATTAGTCCAAATCAAATCAATTACGCTTTGCCCATTGGAACCAATATAAGTAGAATTACCTGCCTTGTCGCTTCTAGAACGGCCATTCAGTACATATAAACCACGAGATTCCATAAAATCAAGCAGCTCAGTACCTCTGTTGTTAACTACAGTGTCTCTAGAGTATCTATTTGACTCCAAATATGTATCAATAAATATATCAGAATTCCCAAAATTTAATAGACCTATGCGAGAATTGGTGTCCCCTCCTATAAAAAGCTTAATATTTTCGTATTTGTATGAAATTTCTAATAACAATAAAGCTAAATTTTCTAAAGTAACAGTAATATTATCACTAGGGCGAAAATAAACACTGCCGATTATAAATTTGAAATTACATAAAGTAATAAGAATAAAAGTCCAAGAGGAAGAATTATCTATTAACTCATACTTATATTTCTTATTAATAAAAGTTAAAATGCCACCACTAGGGCGGCCTTTAGGATGCTCTTTTTGAGCCATGTTATTAATTAAAGGAAAATTCTGATTAAGCAGGTGATTAGATGGGAGGTCAGAAGTTAACCATGTTTCACAGAAGGAAACGACATCTATAGATTTAATAAATTCAAATTGGTCGTTATCTAACAAATAAAAATTTGAAAAACCATGAATATTCCAGAATAATACCTTTAAATTATTACTATCATACACTACTTGTTGAGACTGTCTTTCAATGGAGCATTCGTATCAAAATTAAATGTCTTCAAGACAGCTTGAGGAACTGGTGCGGGGACGAAAAAAATCCGTAATTGGTGCATCAGGTGGTGTTTTAGCTTTTCTCTTCTTTATAATTTTCGCAGCTGCAGGGGAAGTAAACTTGGTAATGGTGTCTTCCTCTTTTCTTGTAGTTTGATGATCAGGTTTTATTTCGTCGAACTGGAGAAGGTCCTCCAGTGATTTTAGAATCACTGTTTGAGAATGAGGATCTTTCCTTATGCGAACGTTTCCATTTCGAAACCACAGAAATTGAAATAACCCTTTTAATTTTAACTTTTTAGCTTCTCCATATAGTCGGAAGTTAAAAGGAGACATATACTCGTTAATGTAAATTAGTTTTTTTCAAAAGTATTGTTAATCTCATTTGAAAACACATCACCTTTCTGCTTTTTCACTCGCAAGAATTCTATTTTGTCTAAACTGCTAATAAAATTCACAATGATCATTGATCCAATACCAGATTTAATTTTTTTTCGGTATAACTGATCAATTTTACTTGTAGAAAATTCAAAGCCAATAATAGAAGATAGCTTTTCCATAATAATAGGGAGCGTTCCATTTTCAATCTTTGGGATATTATTAATTTTTATAACATTTTTAAAAACCAGCTGATTATTGGATGAAATTTGAAAACGTAAATTTTCGACAGTTTCTTTTAATTTTTTGTTTTCATGTTTGAGAGAAATAATGCCATTATTAAGTTTGTTAAAGTTATCTTTTATAAATAACAGGGCATTTTTCAGTTCTTTAGTATTATTAGAAAGAGATTTTTGTATTTCTTTATTCTCAGCTCGGGAGTTACTCACACCGGTTCTAATTGCAGCTATATCTTTTGAAAGTGACTCTAATTTTGTTAGCAATGCATTCGTCAGTTCTGTACCCCCACCTGGGCTCACTACAGAGCCACGATCAGCCGCCCCACCACTTGAGAAATTCATATTATTCTCTTCGCTGGAATTCATGTTGACATTCATTGAAGTAAACGACCAAAGTCCAACTTTATTAACTATCACCAAGCTATTGTTTCAACTTTCTTTTCACAAAAAACTGTAAAAAAACAGAACTAAAAATAAAAAATTACTTCACAATGTTAATCACCTTTTAAAAACGAGTTGATTGAACTAATTTTTTTAACTAAATTTGAACAACAAACCACTGAAATTAGCAAAAAACTACGGAGCAACTTTAACACAACTTTCTCCTAGAGAGTTACACTACACACTCTGCAAAATATACTATATAAGTTCTAATTGAATTAATAAAGTTTTGCATCGATTTCTGGTAACTATATCTGTTGATCCATTTAAAATGACTTTTTATTCCCTGAATGGCTTTTGCTCTGCGCATTAAATGCCCTCAATATAATTAGGAGTTTATTCGGTTTGTCCAATGTAAATCGAATAAAGAAATTTTACTATTTCAGTTGTGTCTCTTACGTTTTTTTAAGAGCAGTTACTTCATTCATGGCGAAATTGCCCCGAAAATTTGTTTGACTATGTAAAACTGACTTTAGGTATTTATCGTGTGTGTGTGTGTGTGTGTATTTTCAAATTCAAATACGATAACCTGCAGAATGTTCAAAATTATAATTCATTTAGTTAACGCTAGGGGATGCGTTTGGTTAAAATCATTAATTAGAAGTACCCACTATATTGAATTTTTTTTTTAGTTTTCGCAATTTTTTTTCTTAAATAGGTCCACTAATTTTGCTATAAACTTCATACACATTTTACAAATTTGTGAGAAATCATTTTTAAGTAACATTTTTCCAGGAGAAACATTATAGGTTGATGCTTCCCTCTAAAGCTTGGATGTTCAAAAACCTGCAGCCCAGGACGGCTATGAATGCGGCCCAACACGCAATTTTAATCTGGCATAAATAAATAAATAAACTAATTTTCAATACTGTTTCTCTAATGTATTTCAGATGATAGGAATAACACAAAACAATAACATATAAATGTGTTTTAAACATGCGTTTCTAAGATGAAAACCAACAACATATCATAGAATGTTACAAACTATATTAACCTTTCAAATTAAAATGAAATTATGACGAACTCAATTTAAGAACAACAATTTTATGGCTGAACACGGTTCTGTGAACAGACAAAAATATGCAGTCTTTGCTTTTTTGATTTGTTACAAGAATTTGAAAAGTGCTTTCAAGTTTTCCACCAAAATAAACAAACTATTTAAATATTTGCAACACCATTTTTCTTCAAAATATATATTATATATGTTATCTTCCAATTTTTTAATGAGCTACTACAATCTGACCTTCAACTTAAAGAGAAATTTACTGGATTTTTATAAAATTCTATTTTCCCGAAAGCAGATATCCCTTGCTACCCAGTCACGCCTTGGAACATGTCATCGCTTTTTGGCAGCACCTACATTTGTGAGCAACTATTTTCATGGATAAGGTTCACTAAGGGAAAATTTAAAACCAAAAGATATCTCATGAAAACCTTGATAATTGCAACTACTTCCATTGAAACATATATAGTTATAGATATCAACTATATTTGCTCTATGCAAATCTTATGTTATTACACTGTTCTACAAAAACATCCTGATGATTCAAAACCGGTCGATGACCACAAAATGAAGCATGCTATCACGGAAAATGTCTCTGATGCTTTCCAGCTCTACAGAACCCAACCATCACAACATATATAGTTATACTATATTACCTTCTCAAATTACAATTCTGTTCTATTCTATTCCATTAGTTTTATGCTGCTTGTTTTTCTTTTACTTTTATACTAAAAATAATAATGAAGTTTTATTACTTGTTACACATATTTGCTGTATGATAATTGCAAAAAAATATTATAATCAAACATAATCTCTAACTTAAACGGTGATCATCCTCTTAAAATTTCAATAATGTATCAGCGAGTATCAAGAAAATTATTTACGAACTTTTCTATGCTCATCAGCTAAGTATAGTGTTAGTATTTTAACTGCGGCCCAGTACGGTTCTTCTTCGAATCTGGCCCGGAGACCCCAGAAGATTGGGCTCACCCCTTGCTCTAAAGGATCATTTCAATGAATTTTAGGGGTTTGAAGAATATTTGTTAGTTGAGAAATAAGTAAGAAGTCGATATTTTTTGTTTGATACTAGAATTTTTAGGCTTACTATTTGCTTCATCACTCCATTCAGTTTCGTATCTTTAATTTTTCTCCACTGATTTCTAGAAATAGTGGAAAGAGTGAAGTTAGGAGATGGACTAAGACCAGATGTGACCGGGCTTCAGGTAGCACCATCAGTAATCAGTTGTATGCAGGCTTGCTGGGATGAAGATCCAGAAACTAGGCCGGATTTTCGTTTCGTTAGAGTAAAATTGAAGGAAATGCAGGCTGGCCTGTTAGTTGACGATTTATTTACCTATAATTAGTAAATATAAGAACATAATTATTTTTTTAATAACAAAATATTTCTTGCTTTATTTCAATATTTCTGTTCCTCAATTGCGCTGAGGTTATTAAATATGTTTATTGATGCGATGTCTATACATTTTGTTGATTTCTTTTATTGTTATGATATTGGAGATGTTTTAAATTTAAAATGTAACAATAATAATCATTATTATGCGAGATCTTTCAAGTTTGCTTTTTCCCCCATTTTAGTAAACCAAACATATTTGATAATATGTTGGCAATAATGGAAAAGTATGCTTACAATCTAGAGGGGCTAGTTCAAGAAAGAACCAACCAGTTGACAGAAGAAAAAAAGAAAACTGATGCTTTACTCAATAGAATGCTTCCGAAGTTAGTTAAATTACTAATTACTAATAATAATAATAATAATAATAATAATTGTCTTTATTTAGCACAGTGTATACATAGAATAATTGCATTATTAATACATTTAAAGACATACTCATGGCCATAGGCCGTCTGAGGGATTCGTCTTTTAAATAAGCACAAAACCATTGACAATATAAATTACACAATATACAATATAAAGTACAATATAAATTACAGACCATAACACGATAAACAAACAAAATATTGAGGCATCTGAGAAACAGAAAATGATCTTAAACAAAAAAAAAAAGGGAAACCATAGAATCAAGAATCATTAAAAATTGAATTGCTGGACTAATTCATATCTGTACTTCCAGGCCATTTTAACATACTTGACCAAATTGGGTTACTAATTACTAATTCTGTTGATAATTCATTTTCATTGTAACAAAATACATCCATCACGATATTGTTGATGTTTTAACAAAGTCATAATGAAATCTTGTGTTTGTCAGGACTGTAGCAGAATCATTAAAACGAGGAGAACCAGTGGAGGCGGAGAGTTTTGAATGTGTTACCATATACTTCAGCGATGTGGTTGGTTTCACTGAACTTTCAGCTGTCAGTACTCCTCTGCAGGTTTGATTTTTACTTTTTATAATGTTAACTTAATAAATATACTAGAATAAATTCTTCTGATTTCTATAATTACAATTGATTTTTTTTGTTTTTTTGGTTCAGGTGGTGGAACTCTTAAACGATCTGTACACCTGCTGCGATTCCATTATCTCTCACTACGATGTATATAAAGTTGAGACTATTGGTGATGCTTATATGGTAGTATCCGGTCTTCCAGTAAGAAATGGGGATCGCCATGCTGGTGAAACTGCAAGTATGGCTTTGCATATGTTGGACAGTATAAGAAGACTGGAGATCCGACATAGACCCAGTGAACCTCTTAAACTTAGAATTGGCATCCATTCTGGTAAGAATTATAAAAGTTGGATTTAATTTTAATTTATTTAAGGATCAGAAGCTCCCTTTAGCGATTATTATACTCTTCCTAGATAAGGAATACTGTTCATTACTATTATTTTTTCTCCAAACCATACACTTAGCTCTCTCTTGGAAACATTCCTTTCCTACAAGATACCTAAATCCCCGTCCATCATATTTACTTTTGCGGATGATACCACTCAGATCCTCTCATTTCTTCGATTATTATAGAAATGCCAATTTGGAAGGCAGGTGCTAAAAATATGCATAAAATTTAACGTAAAAAAATCACCGTCTGCGGTCAGATATGTTCACAATTTTTTCTTTCATTACTGACCAAATTCGATCCTTGTAATTGGGAATCTTATCGACAAAAGTCTCCATCCGACATTCGACTCAAATATCGAGATATTGTAAATCATATGAAATCCTCTCAAGATTTAGTGAACGCATCTTTGATACCCATGAGAGCTGGTGTTGCCCCAGCGTAGTAAGAATGTTGGGAGCTGCAATTAGCAGCGGACATCTGCTCGAAGATCAGAATTAAATGGCAATTAAAACCGTTATATGCTTCCTTCCAGGGCTCTCAAAAAGAAAAAAAAAATCACCATCTTGCAGCAACCCTGGCGTTTCATTAGCTGTTGCAACTTTATGTACTAGAATTATAGACTACTTTTAAGCGAACCAATATTATAAAATCCAGAGAAAAATCATATAGCTTCCTTTAATGTAATTAATGAAATATAATTAGCTGAAGTGATCCAACATACATAAATCCATACAAGTTACATAAATCCATTCCCATTATCCTAAATTTCCCAATTGACGAACTTACTTTCCTCCAGTAAAATGAGAGGTTATTGTCTCTTAATACTAATCGTAATGAACAATTAATAATGTACATATTTGTCAGTTTCCCATGAGCAGTTTTCTGAACTTTTAATTTATGTTTTACAGAGTGTACAAATTGGGACATCTACAAAAAATATTTTTTTACCAGAAAATTTATTTTAATTTGAATTCATATTAAGTTGACTGATTACTTATATTCTTTTGGAAAGTTTATATTGAGATGTTTTGATTGATATTAACAGGACAGTGCGTAGCTGGGGTTGTTGGTTTGAAAATGCCAAGATATTGCTTATTTGGCGATACTGTGAACACAGCATCACGAATGGAATCTGCCGGTGAAGCTTTCAAGATACATATCTCTAGTACTACCAAAGAATTATTAGATCGACTGGGAGGTTATACTTGTGAAGAAAGAGGAATTGTACATATCAAAGTTAGTAGAGTCTTATTTTGAATGTTTGTTCATGTGATTAAAAAGTTGTAATCCATTTTTGGTTTGATCACCATTGTTTTATCATTAGAGAGAATGGATATTAACACAGTCTAAGCAAGTGAGAAAGTCACACTGAAACGACTTAATTTGATTTCTATTAGGGTATGCCCACACTTGTGCGCTTTCCTCTTCCTCTTCCCTTTCAACTTGCGCTTCCTCTTTCCATTTCAACATGCGTTGCGCATGCCTTTCGAACATGCCTCTTGAGGCATTCAATTTGTTGTCCAAACTTCATCCATTCAGTGTGCATTTTATCGATGGATTCAGAAGCGGCATTAGCTATTTATGCGGTTACCTGTTTTTGAAAAGTGCACGAAAAAGAAAAAAGCAGCGAACCCTCATTTTATGAAACCATCTGCAACTGACCTTAATAAGGACTCGCCGAAAAGAGTATTTAATTACAGGCTATCGAGAGCAAGGAGAATCGTTGAAAACGTTTTTGGGTTGATAGCGCCAGCGTTCAGAATTTTTCATAAGCCTATATAAAATGCAGTTATTGGGACTGTGGTTGATATTAGTATTAACTTAGCTTCTGCATCCTAATTTTCTCCGGACGCAGCAGGATGCAGTAAGACAGTATCCACCTCCTGGAAGTTTGATGACGAGGATGAAAGCACTGGTGAAGTTATTTAAGGCACATGGAGAGAATTTACTTCCAGTGATAATGATATGAGGACCTCTACAACAAGGTCCCACGGAACAAGCATCACTTCTCACACTTTTGTTGGCATATAATTTTGATTTTACATCCCACGAATCTGTTTGAAGAGATAATCTTCTATAAAATCAAGTGTCTCTTGGTTACAAACTTAATCAGAATTCGGAGTTATTCAACTAATAATAGTTGAATAATATCATTACTAATAAAATTATTATTAAAATAATAATTAAATAATATTTAAAATTAATTATATAATATATAACCTATAAAAATATCACACAACACGTAGTGAGATCAACAAAACAAGACGCATAGAATGTTGAAAGAAAATCGAAGAAAAGTTGCACCAGTGTGGAAATACCCTAGGCTATGTCCACACTGGTGCAACTTTCCTTTCAACAGAGGCAAGCGTCGTAGCGCACGGTGTGATGAATGAAAGGCATGCGTTATTGCATGCCTCATTGAAGTTGAATAGCCATTTGTTTTCATGACGCAACCAATAGCGCACGTGAATCCAACTACTTGGATTTTGAGTTCAACATTCTATGCGAATTGTTAATCTCGCTCGTGTTGATGATTATTTATAGGGGTATAGATTAGTATTTATAATTTAAATATATTTAATTAGTATTATAAAATCATTTTATTATAAAAATTATTATTCTTTATATCATTATAATAATGATATGAATTTTATGTAATATATTTATTTTTTTGAATATTTATAATAACTATTATTTTAATAATAATTTTATTATTAAAGTGATAGTAATTAAACTATTATTATTAATTAATAATATCTCCGACATGTCTGCAAATCAAGGATTTCATCGAGGATTACCGCCAACAGACAGCTTTATGGAACATAAATTCAAAATTATACACCAACAAAAGTGTATCCATCGATAAAATGCACACTAAACAGATGATTAAGTGTGGACAACAAATTGAATTCGTCAAGAGGCATGCGCGAAAGGCATGCGCGACGCATGTTGAAATGGAAAGAGGAAGCACAAGTTGAAAGGGAAGGGGAAAAGGAAAGCGCACCAGTATGGACATAGCCTTACAGCTTTAAAAATTATTCAATTTTTTTCAAGGGCAAAGGTGAAATGCTTACATACTGGCTGATTGGTGAAGACAGAGCAATGAGAATGGCACGTTTGCAGGAGATAATACAAAACAGCCTCAGTTGTGAACGTATGTATTGTTGTATCATTATTATTAGTAAGAGGAAGTATTGCGAAATATTATTATTAGCAAGAGGAAGTATTGCGAAATATTATTATTAGCAAGAGGAAGTATTGCGAAATATTATTATTAGTAAGAGGAAGTATTGCGAAATATTATTATTAGCAAGAGGAAGTATTGCGAAATATTATTATTAGCAAGAGGAAGTATTGCGAAATATTATTATTAGCAAGAGGAAGTATTGCGAAATATTATTATTAGCAAGAGAAAGTATTGCGAAATATTATTATTAGCAAGAGGAAGTATTGCGAAATATTATTATTAGTAAGAGGAAGTATTGCGAAATATTATTATTAGTAAGAGGAAGTATTGCGAAATATTATTATTAGTAAGAGGAAGTATTGCGAAATATTATTATTAGCAAGAGGAAGTATTGCGAAATATTATTATTAGTAAGAGGAAGTATTGCGAAATATTATTATTAGCAAGAGGAAGTATTGCGAAATATTATTATTAGCAAGAGGAAGTATTGCGAAATATTATTATTAGCAAGAGGAAGTATTGCGAAATATTATTATTAGCAAGAGAAAGTATTGCGAAATATTATTATTAGCAAGAGGAAGTATTGCGAAATATTATTATTAGTAAGAGGAAGTATTGCGAAATATTATTATTAGTAAGAGGAAGTATTGCGAAATATTATTATTAGTAAGAGGAAGTATTGCGAAATATTATTATTAGCAAGAGGAAGTATTGCAAATCGTATCACATTTTCAATATAAAGCTCAAAAATGGCTCCAACGATTTTCTTCAAATTTTACATATCAAATATAAAAATATAAAGAGCTACCACTCTCCGGGAAACATTTCTCCGGGAAAATTCATTTAAAGCAGCTTTTGGGTGTGGCGTCGGTTTACGTTTTCCTCTAAAGTGCTATTTCATCAGTTTATTATACAATTCTGTCGTTTTTTTTTTTTTTTCAGTCTTATGCGACTCTCTCGCAATGAAATTCCTACTGAATTTCATCAAATTTGTTGCACTATGATTACAGAGACCTATATTTTTATTTTTTCCTAGTAATTTTCAATTAAAGAAGTTTTGGATGAAGGGGGGAGGTTATTTATACTTTCCCCCCCAAAAATCATTTTATTAAATTTAAATTTTCCCATTGATATCAAAATTGAAGTCACCTGAACTTTTAGTAATAATTAGAGTTGAAGCAAATTTGTCACTTAGATCTGTGTAAACTGTAGTGAGAGGAAGTTGTGTGTGAGTGTTTCACACCATAATTTTTTTTTTTTTTTTTGAAGGTCTCAGTGAAACTCCAGACTTACTTAGAAGACCTACTGGCAATGAATTACTGCCTGATGCTGCGGGTGATGCTACAGTAGCAAAAATGTTGCATCAATTACATCTTAGAGCCGTGAGAGCTCATTCTAAACATTTCAGCCAGGTGTGTAGGCTATATTGGCATTTTTTTTTTTGCCTTTGTAATATATGTATATTTAATAATATAGCAATGTTTATTATTTATGAAAATATTATGTTTGTTTTTTTTATAGGAAGCCCTTTCAAAAGGAGTAATTTTGCAGCCAAGAGTTACAGGACATAGATCGGAACCCGCCATAACATTTAGAGATACTAGTCCCTATCCTTGAATATTTTATTTGAACTTGACAGTTTAAATCGAAACAAATGTGTACTTTGCTATGTAGAAATGGTTGTCAATTTTAGTGCATTTTTTTTTTTTCTTTAATAATTTAAAAAGATTCAGGTAGTTGTTCTAGCGGTAATTTAGTTCCTCCAAAAATTATTTACTTAATTAGGTTTTATTTAAAAATCTTCTCTGTTTTAGATTTCCTTGATTCTATTTGACCTCATTGTTTTTACAGATTTCAATAATGTAATAACAGTGCAGTAATTAAAAGCGTCCATACTAAAAAAAAAAAAAAAAACTTAAATGTTGAGAATATCAGTGTATATTTTGAAAGGATTTCAAAATTATAAACGTTGTTATTGTATTAATTGAATCTATCAATAAATATTCTAGATATAAGCATAAGTCAAATCTCAATTTTTTTTTTTTTTAAATATATAATTTGAAGATTTTTAAAAGTAATTTAGTTTATTTTTCTTCGCTAAAGAAAAAAAAAAAAAAGATAAATTATAAAAATAAAGAGATAAATGAAAAATAAATTTAAAAACATATCACTATTTTTTTGTGTTCAAATTCGTTTTCTTTTTAAAAAACAAATTAATTTTCTTATGTGAAATTAAATTTCATCCAAAAAAAAAAAATTAAACTCGCTCAATATTTAAAAAGAAATATAAATATATATTTTAATATTTTATATATGTTTTTAATGTATATTTATAATACAGATTTATAAAAAGATATAATTGTTTTCAGTGTTGATATTAATCCATTATTGTAGTTTTATATATATATATATATACAATATATAGCTTGTTACCAGAATAATAATTAATGTTAATGAGGATATTATATGTAAATTTATTAAGTTTTTATTAAATATTTACTAACGAATCTGTGTTCCCATGGCTGTTGTTTACAGGGTAAGATATTATTTATAAAGTGTTTTAATTTTTTTTTAAATTATTATAATGATCTTTAATTATTGAATAAAAATCTTTGTAATTTAAACGATTATATATATTAATTATAGGTTTTTTCCAAAATATATACCATATTGGGGCTGTTATTATAATGATGATTTAGATAAATTCACATACTGTTCGGATGCCGGCAGTTCACTGAGATGGCTCCGGGGGTACAATAGATCTTTCAGGTCGCAGTGCAATAAACCGCTATAACAATCTAATAGATAAATTCATTAAGGATTAAAATCATAAATCTCAATATCTTGAAATTGAAAACTAAATTATTTAAAAGAGTACTTAGTTTTTGTCAAAATATTGTTGCAGCACTCCTTAATTACAATTCTATTCTTGTTCACAAACAACTGTAGTTAACAGTTCTTGCAGAACCAGGTTGAATATTAAATATGAAATTTAAGAAAACCTTTTTTTATTTATCTTTAACAATTAATTATCATATGTAAATTGTTATAAATAAACAACTTTTTTTGTCCGATTCTTTATTACAAGAGGCAACATACTCGTAATACATCAAGGCTTCGGGGCCACCTAGCTAATATATGAAAAAATTAGATACTATCGTATTTATAAATTCGAAATAACACCACCTTTTAGGACTACTAATAAAAGTAACTTTCATCACTTTTTAATTTCTCTTACTCCTCTTAAAAGAAAGTATTGTAATCATGTCAAATTTTCGATATCTAGTTTTCACCGGAAATACACGTTTTGAGGTCCCCTCAGTCCAAAAAAAGTGATTTTTGGAAAATAGTGTGTGTGGGTGTGTACGAGAGCAGCGTAGCTCAAAATATAGAAAAATCGCAGAAAGTTCAAACTTCGATTATTCTCTGTTTGGGTATCCCACCATGGAGTCAGACAGTAAGTTATGTCAAAAGTCCTCAACTGGAAGTACTACTTTACTGAGTGTTTTTTTTCTTCACTTTTTTGCGATTTTCACAAAAAAGGCTCCGACGATTTTCATGAAACGAGTTATATCAAGTACACATGCAAACAGCTACAACTCTTATTTGCAGATACAACATTTTGCAGATTTTGCAGCTACAACATTTCTCCAGAAAAATTCATTTAAGGACAGTTTTGGGGGAGGGTAGAGTTAGGTTTTAATCTAATGTGCTATTTCCGTTTATTACACAATTCCATCATCTAAATACTATTAATTAAAATTTAATATATGGTAGAAATTCCGACTTTGAAGACAATTGGATGACTGGAAATGCATTTTTAGTGAAAAGCATTTTTTTGGTTTTTTTTTCACTAAATTTTTTTCTTTAAACTAAGAATATGAACTGCAAAGAGCTACTACAGCTTTTGAAACATTTTTCCAAGTAACGTCATTTAAGGGGGACTTTGAAGCTATTTATTTATGGCTAATATCCTCAAGTGAATGGAATAAATAATATTTCCATTCTTTCATTAATTCTCCATATTTGAAAACTAATTTTTACTCAATACTGTTTTCTATAGCATAATAAAAATTAGCGTTTTTAACTTTATCTTACAAGGAACGAATTACGAGCAGATGGCTTCCTAGAAGACCTTCTTTTCCATATAATTATACCCACTCTGCATTTCAATTTTACAACCGTCAGCTTCGATAAAGTGACAAGACAAATGAAGAGACCCGGACCAACATCGCTTATTCACTTTCTCGCTATTTTATGGTATCATAAAATGCAGAATTGAATATCTCCTGAATCTATAACATTCATATAAATCCAGAATACAAAAAAAAAGGCTTTTTTTTTATTTTAGCAGAAAATTGAACATAGCAAACAATTCGATTCTCAAATCAAATAAAACATTCCTGCAAATATCTGAATGATACACATTCCAGAAAACAGAAGACCACATTCAATTCCAATCATTTGATAAGATACAAATTTCACTTAAATGTATTAGGGGGGACCGGAAAGTAATGTAGTTTTTGCGTGTCGATATTCGTGTCAGCTCATTGTGTGCTTCAAAGTCGTGCCGAAGACATTTTAAGGTTAGAGCAGCGCCCGCTCTAGCGGTTCCGTCGCCCCGGGCAAAAAAGACAAATTGCCGCCCCTTAAGAATATATACACTACCGATTAGAAGTTTGAGATCAGTCAAAAATTGGGCCTTGAACTACTTCACTATAGTCGATCGTGTCCAAATGATATTCTTAATGTTGCTCTTAAATCTGCCACGTCAAGTCCCCAATAGTTTCGTTCGCTGGAAGTTGAATGATGGCAAGTGAAAACCAATATTTTTAATAAATCTATAAGATTCTGGCTGAAGATTTTATCAATGCAGCTCATCTTTGAAGGAAGATATGCTATTGGATGTTCTTCACTTGCTAAGCTTTTGGATGGTTCTGACATTCCTTTTAACTGGGTGGCTCTTGTGAGAAAAATGCTTTATTCTATAGGAGCGCAGGACATCTGGGAGGCGCTGCATGCGGTCGTGATCTCTAATAACTTAAAAAATCGTTCTCTAAACTGACGTCAATGAAGTACTCAATTCTTCATATAATATCCATGTGCCCCTTGGCTAATGGTAGTTCATTTGTAAATATTAGGTGCAATATCATTAAAACCAGATTGATAGCTCAAATTAGAGTAGCTGGTGATAGTCACCCCAGGATTTTTTTATAGTGGAATACCCCTTTATTTGATCCTAAAAGAGTTGCTTTACTTGTGCAGCGGGCAGCAATGATAATATGCACTTTATTTTGGAATGCCATTATTATAAATGTTTGAGAAGGAGGTTGTTAAATAGGTATTTATCTCCTCATAGTTCTTATGTTTTTGCTAACTTACTAGATATAGAAAATAAAGAAAAGTTAAACCATTTATTTTATTTTATCCGGAGGCTTTGGAGGAAAAGTATACGTAGGTTTGTAAAGGCATTATTTAATTCCTAAGAGGAGATCCCTCAAACTTCTTCCCTAAAATAATGGATATAAATAAATAAAGTCTATTTAAATCATTGTTACTATCTACTTTATTAATCAAGCATTTAGTTATTTATTTCATTACTTTGAAGATTAAGCTGTAATGTTTACCATGTTTCTTCTTGTGATGTTTGTATTTTTTGTTCAGCTTTCAGCAGAGATCAATCTCTTGCTATAGAAATGTATAGTTTCTTTAGGCAATAAATAAATATTGAATGAAATTTCTCACGAAATGTTACAAGCAATTGGACCAGCCATTTCAAGAGATTTTGAAGCTGCTTTGAAAAATATATCAAATACAATATACAGTCAAATACCAACAAATGAAATTAAGCCGTCAATTTTTATTGACAAGATTTAGATAAAAGTTCTTGAATTGTATGTTGGTAGTTACATATAAATGCTTATAAAAATAATGATTATATGATAATTTGAATCTATCCTTCAATAGTCTTAAATTTCTCATCTGCGTTATTACATAAGATAATATTAATATTCGTAGCCCTCTATAGCTTTCTAGCTGTAAAACAAATGTAAAAAATCTGAACCCTCTCATGAAAAAGAAAGGAGGGAAAGATATCATGTCAAGCTTATTCCAGAAAAATATCTTGGCAAATAATATGCCAAGAATTATCTTAATAGCTTGCGCAAGAAATATAATGTAGAAAAAAGATAAATAAATATTTGAATTTTATTAATGTAATTAATATATTCATTTACTTCTAGTTTAAAAAATGAAGTGTACGCGCTTTTTTTTTTCAATTATAATGTATGTCTAAGTAATTTTTTCAGTTATTGTGATTTTCTCCATAAAAACACCGACGAATTTTATTAAATTTGGTGTACTAACTATAAAGTTTGTCGATTACAAATTCGAAAACGGGAATAAAAGAAACTTGTGTGATTGTTTCACACCAGATTTTTTTTGTTTTCTATTTAATACAGCAACTAATTAAAATTAGTATATTTGTAGTTATAAATATGGCCACCAGATAACAACACCTACTGAGAAATCAATTTTATTTATGGTTATATAGTTTGCCACTAGGTGTCACTACTTCCAAATTTTTTGGGGGGATTCTATACGCTAACCACTTCCTTAAACTATTGAAAAATACTTTACATCATAGGATGGCGCTGTGATCGGGTGGCAAATTTTGGAACTACAATTCTGTACAATTGTACAATTCTGAAAGCTTATGCTTTCTAGCGGCAATTATTTGTCCTAAAATGGTTTACATCACAGGATGGCGCTGTGATCGGGTGGCAAATTTTGGAACTACAATTCTGTACAATTGTACAGTTCTAAAAGCTTATGCTTTCTAGCGGCAACCATTTGTACTACTAAAAATTCTAAATTAAGTAAGTGCTGTTACCTGGCGGTTAATTCAGAAACGTTAATTTTATTCGTTTTTAACTATTTTTCCTTTTTTATTTCAACTAAAATGTAAAATTTGATTTTTGTTTGTTTGTTTTATAAAAACAATCCTAATTTTTTAGTATAAACTTCATCTAGAACAATGACATTCTTAAAGCAGTTAGGAAAAAAAAAATTATATTTGTTCCTTAGCTAATTATTCAATTATTTGTTAAAGGGGGCTAATTGTGACTCTAAAATTAATTATTTTCTCTCTTATTAAGTTACATTTATTTATTATATTTAATACCGATTTAAAATATTCTTCCACATAATTGTGAAGGGTGTTCTTCTCTGAGACTTAAATTGTTCTGCAAACTGCCATCTCAAGCATTGCTACTGGATTGATAGAGAACTTGCTATCGTACAATGCAATCTTATGTAGGTAAATAGTATAAGCCTCATCTCCTTTATATACTTGTAATACATGTCCACTAACCGTTTATTTGCAAATGAATTTTACAATAAAGGACTGAAGGGTGATTGTTTTATAACAGATTTCTTTTTCCTAAATCGCGGCAGTAGATTAAATAAATTTAGGGATGTCAAATCTAGATTAGAGGGAAAATGCAGACTTTGTCAACAGAGCATCATTTTGATTAGGAACATAATTTTTTTCTTGTACAAACTTTATTTGAATCTTATTTTTCGCATTATTTGTTTGTCATAAAAGTTTTATTTTCGGGATTTCATCAGTCATCAGTTATTTTAGTGGTAACTTTAGAGAAAAGCATATTGTTATTTTTCCCTCAGAAAAATTGCCAAATAAAAGTGTTAAGAATTTATGTGTAGATAGTATTCAGCGCTTAAAGAAAATTGTTGCAGCCAATTTCGAAAAAATCAAAAAAAAGTGAAAAAGGTACATTTAGTAAATTCGCACTGTCGGATGGATTTTGCCATCTGTGCACTCCAAATTAATTAACTGGTTTTGTTCTTAATTTGTTTGCAAAGTTAAGGCTCCGGGCAGTTATCCGGTATGAAGATATCCTTCGAGGTACATTATGTTAATAAAATGTTTATTTTAAAAGGTACCATTGAAATGGGGGAAGTATTATGCATAAATCACGTTACTGGAAAATTCTTATTACAATGTAACTGTACTTTTATTTAAAGAATTTTAGTAAATAACTAAATTTTTTTACTGGTCTTTTCTTTCAGATGAGTATCAGAGTTCTTTTACTGATGAGTAAGTAAAAAAATTGAGTTATTTACTAAAATTCTTTAAATAAAAGTACAGTTACATTGTAATAAGAATTTTCCAGTAACGTGATTTATGCATAATACTTCCCCCATTTCAATGGTACCTTTTAAAATAAATATTTTATTAACATAATGTACCTCGAAGGATATCTTCCACGGATAACTGCCCGGAGCCCTTCTGCGGTTGCCCAGGAGCCTCATTCACGCTTCTATAAAGGAATGGATAGAACCTGGCGTTCTTTCCCAGTATCTGCGATGGTGGGAAAGAACGCCAGGGCAGAGGCAGGCTAAATTCTTTGTTAAGACATTTACCTTCATTCACCAGGGATCTACTGAAATCATATCATCTCTCTACAACAACATACTCCATTCCTTAAAGTAGACATATTTGCATCCACCCAGTCCTTAGCGTCATCATCTACATAATTTCCTCTGCTAATTCCCTTTCCTCCTATCTATCTATTATTCCCAATAATCCGATGACATTCCAATAATCTTTAAATTTTAATTTATTACAAAATTTTTAGTTAAAAATTACATATATATAAAAATATACATATTTTTTATATTTGTCCTGCTTCTTAGTCCCTTCACTACCAACAATTCCTAACGAGATATAAGGATAATAGTGGGTGTACTAAGGGCATTGCAGGCGACGGAATAGGCACATACACCATTTACCACTAGCAGACAACGCATTATGCCGTTTCTGCAGGGCCGAGGAGGAAACTTCGGCACATGTCCTTTGTATGTATGTGAGTCGGCCTGGCGAGGACAAGGTTTCTTCAACTCGGGATTACCAATCCCAAAGCCACGAGCTTCATGACGGAGCCACTTTCAGCTTTGCTAGGCTTGATTAAGAGGGCGAAGCTGACGGATGTCATACCTAGGGGATCCGCAATAGACTTCTCAATGAAGGTCGCAGTGGAATGATGCGTGGCCCTTCCTCATCCAATCTGACATAATATACACTTTGCCCTTTGAGAAACACTTTACCTCTTGGATTTGTTAGTAATTCACAGAGAATAATTTCTTTTGATTGTGTTTATAGATTAGGACTTTGTACTGTTTGTCAAAAAATCATTATTTACTTACTTTTTATTCTATTTTATTTAATTGGGATTAGTTCACTCCTTGAGCTTCACGGTTTACGAGTATATCTTTTTGCGTTTACGAGTATATCTTCACGTTACGAGTATATCTTCACGATTTACAAGTACATCTTAGCAACGTTGAATTTTCCTCTTTTGAATTAATACAAAATGGACAAAGTTAAAGAACTGTGTGTTGCTACCAGAAGTGCCATTTTGAACTTTACATAAAATAGGGAATTCAGAACGAAAAATAACTGAACTTAAAATTTCAAAAAATGGTATTCACCGTGCTATCAAACGGTTTAAAAAATATGGTAATCATGAAGGTTACACTTCTCTGGGAGACCAAAATCAACAACCACAAGTTCATTATTTTATGTAGTAAAAGAAACAGGCGACGCACAGCTCCAAAAATCAGCGGGGAAGTTATTAAAACAAGTTCGAGGCCAATTTCTGTCTCAACTGTTCAAAGGGGACTTCATCAAGCGAACTTAATACGAATAGTTGCAACGCTGAAACCATTATTAAAGGGTGCAAACCAGAAGAATCGTTCAGAATGGATTTGAAATATAAAGACTTTACAATGAAAGGTTAGAGGAACATTTCAGCTCAAAAAAACTAGATCCGCAATGCATAATACCCGCCGTTATGCACAGGGAGGACTCGGTCATGGTTTGGGGATGTTTTTCAGGCTATGGAATAGGTGATCTCGTCCGTATTGACGGGATAATGAAAAAAGAAAATTATAAAAGCTTTTCAGAAAATCACGCCTTAACCTGCGGACAGCGATTGATTGGGGAAAAAATCATTATGCAACAGGACAGTGACCCTAAACATACTTCCAAATTATGTAGGCAATATCTTAAGGAAAAAGTAGATGAAAAATATCTGTCAATATGGTCTGGCAGTCGCAATTCCCGGTCTTAACCCGATTGAACTTTTGTGGGACTGTACAGTGTGTAGATAATATTGAATTCGAAACAAGCAATTAATTGATTGAGAGAATGCCTGAAATTATAAGAGAGGTAATTAAGCGGAGAAGTGGTCACTTTGATGAAAAGGCCGCTTAGTCGAAATATATTTTGGGAGAGATTTACACTTTGCAATGAATTTGTTATCGCTTATATTATTGTATATAGATTAAATATAACATTTTTGAATTACTGACATTTTATTTATTGATAACAAATCATTAAATTAACAAAAATATATAATACATTTCAATTCTAGGTGGTCCAAACTTTTTACCAGCAGTGTATATATTTGTTTAAGCAAGTCTATGCAGTTCAAACACAAGCTGAAGCAGCATCTATTTGCGTGCTAATGCTATTCTGTTCAGTGAGTATATGCTTGTTCAAACAAGTTCAAGCATCGTCCTTTACAAATTCTGCGATAATTATTCAATAATAGTGTAAATATTTTTAGCCATAAGGCATAAACAATATAAATACGCTAAGCACTGCAAAGTTTTAGCGAACGAAAAATCGATTACTGAAATTTGAGTATTTAACACAAAAATATTTTTCCCACACTTACAGCCAACATGGCACCCCGGACAAGTGCCTGGGTTGCCCGCCCCTAGAGCGGGCCCTGGTTAGAGTGACTTATTTACTCGTAAATAATTAAATCTTATACCTTTTTTTTTTGCAATTTATGGTAAAATGGCCAGACAAATACCAGAAGAGATACATATCCGGCATTGTATGTTTTTTGAGTTTCACAAGGGTAGTAAAGCAAACTTGCTACCAAAAACATTTGTGATTTTTATCCAAATGCATGCCACAGGTGGTTTTCCAAGTTCAAATCCTGTAATTTTGATCTTTTCGACTCGTATCGATCAGGAAGACCAACAACTTTAGACAATGACATGTTATGGGCGAAAGTGAGCAAGTCCGTGCCAGACAATCGAGGAACTGTCAAACACTTTTAAACCATCTAAGAACATTTGCAGCAGATTGGTAAAGTAAGCAGAGCAGGTGTTTAGGTCCCGCATAATGTGTCCGAAGAAAGCAAAGCTAACCGGTCCACCACATGCAACTTATTGCTTCAGCCGCACAATACAGAAGCGTTTTTTTAATCACTGGACATGAAAAATGAGTCCTTTATGATAATTCAAAACGCAAAAGGCAGTGACTTCATTTCCGAATGAATCGCCACGAAGTACAGCTAAGCCAGGTTACCACCCCAAAAAGAGGCGCTTTTGTGCGTTTTTGGTGGAGTATTAGCGGGATCGTTCATTGTGAAGTGCTGAAACCTGAAAAACTGTGAATGCAAACCTTTAGTACAAAAAATTTTGGATCGAGTAAATCAGTCTTTAATTGAAAAGTGCCCAGCGATTGTCAACAGAAAAGGCCATTCATTATTCTGCAACACGATAATGAAAGACCGCACTGCGCGGAAAAAAATTAATGAATTGTGGTGGGTGGGAAATATTGCCTCATCCATCATATTCGCCGATATTGTGCCATCGGATTTCCATTTATTCCATTTCTCTACATTTTCTACGTGGCAAAAAAAAAATTGAAAATTAAGGATGTTGTCCAAAATACCATCTCCAAATATTTTGGACAAAAATCAATTGATTTTTATCGATCCGGCATTGAAAATGTGCACACTAGATGGCAAAAATCTCAATGATTACATCATTGATTAAAAATAAAAAACTTGCTAAAAATTTATCTGTTTGAATTTAATGTAAAAAAAAAAACATTACTTCCTATCCCCCTAATATTTAAAAAAAATATTGAGCAGAGGATTAAAAAAAGAGTACAAATTAAGACAAATAATTAACATTTATTGCACATAAAAGGAAATTAAATATTTGAGAAAAATCTTAAATATCACAAACAAACTTCACAATATTTTTTTCTTTTTCCTTGAAAAACAGGAAAAACGAAAAAAAAAAAGGAACCACAAAATTCAATTTTACAATACAAATATTTTATTTATAGGTAATTAAAAAAAACTAATTTTAAAATAAAATATATAAAAATAATTATAAAATTTAATAACAAAAGGAAACTTCAAATGTCTGCTATGATATTATTTAATAAAATAGTTCATCTCATATATGCCTTCAAATAAAATAATAATTTTCATGTTGTTTTTTTTATAAAAAGGAAGACAAATAAATAAATAAAATAAATAACATTAATTATACAATACATAATAATAAATATATTTTTTTTTTTTTGAACACACTTCATTGGACTAGACAATTATTTGAATTTCATAAAAATCATAAAAGTATTCCCAATTTGGTTTATATTTTAAAAAAAAAAAAATTGTTTAAATCAATTGAAGTAAACTTAAATACTTAATTTATTTATTTATTTTTTTTTGTTTAACGTACACTTTATGATTTGTATTAGTTTTTTTTTTTTTTTTTTTACACATGCATTTCACAATCTGAAGAAAGGTAAAGCCTTCATCATTATTCATATCATTTAATTTTATTTAATTTCAACCACGCAAATAACACGCAATTAAAAGATAAATATATATATATGTTTTTTCTTCTTCTTACTTCCTTCTTTTTTCTTTGTTTTTTGTTACACATTTAAGTATCACCAGTAAAGAGTCTCGTTATTCGATATGCCAGTTAACTATACATAAGAGTTTCAACACAATTAAAAAGCAATTAAAAATTTCCCCTCACATAATTTGCGAGGCCTGTACTCTAAAAAAAAAAAAAAAAAAAAATTGCTCTTTTCCATTATATTTTCTTAACACACACAAAAAAAAAGAAATCAATTTTTCTTTAGCAAACAAAAAAAAAAAAAATTAATTTCCAATATATAAATTTTTCCGGTACTTTTTTATTTTTCTTTTTCTGTTTTTTTTTCTTAATTAGAGTTTTACAAGTTATTTACAATTTATTGGGGAGAGATAAATAAAAAAAAAAATCAAAAGAATCAAATAACAATGATATGGTTTACATTTTTATTGGTAGGATGGTACCTCTCCAAAGATTTTAGTTAAATTAAAATTTTTTTTTTTTTTTTAATATTCTAAAAATATATTTAATTTAAATATTAATTGGAAAAAAAAAAAAATTTTTCTACAGCTCTTTTTTTAATAAATGAATTTTTATATTTTTTTTCAAATATTCAACATATACAGGGGGACCCATTTAAAAATGGCGATTCAGTTTTCTGAAAACTAGTGTATAATACAATGCCTATATATTTATAAATATATTACACATATACATATATAAAATATATAAATAAATCGTTATACAAACACTAGAAGGTATAAAATCTAGCATTATTTTTTTAAATTTAGTTTTATTACTTTTTTTTTCACTTTTTTTTTTTTTTTTTTTTTACTAATTTATATAATTGTGCCCTTTTTTTTTCTTTTATTTATTTTTATAGTTATTATTTATTTATTTTTTTTTGTAAACTAATTACGAAAACTAAGACTTTTTCCTAAGTAAACATTTTTTTTTTTTTTTTTTTTTGGGCACTTCAGGGCTAAATTCGTTTTATTCTTTTTAAATTCTCCCTCCCCCCTCACAAACAATAGGTAAAAGTGAAAAACATTTTCATTTAGAAAAAAAAAAAAAAACTGATATTGGTTGTCAATAAATTTAGTGAATATTCAGAAATTAAGAAAAATTTTTTTTTTTTTAAGACTGGTATTAATGAAATCTAATGTCAAATTTTTAGCTTGCATCATATTGGCAAGTTATTTAATTTTAAAGTAAGTACAAAAAACAATGAATTTTATTTAGTTATTCTACGATTTTAATATTAAAGCAATAAAACTGTTTTGAAGGAATTATTGAAAGACATGACTTTTAATAAAGAAAAAAATTAACGATATTTATGGTTTATTGGAGGACTTTTTATGAATAATTAAATAAATATTGCTTAAAAAAAAAAAAAAATATGGAAATTAATCATTAATTTAGTTGGAGATCATTAATGGTCATTTTAAAATAAAAGTCAAGGACCTACTTTGGTAGATCTTTGTAATCAATTGGGCCTAAAAGGAAACAAGAAGAGGAATACAAATTAATACCAAGAACTAGAAGAGGAAAAACCTTGTAGCTAAAAGGTAGATCAATTAAAATCTTTATTTATTAATTTTTTTTAAAGACCTGTTAAAAGGGAACTCAATATTATTTGGGGAAACACGCCAAATCGTCGTTTTATTTATAGCTTTTCTGATAGAATATATATATTATATCTAATAATATATATATTAGATATGTTTTAAACAACGAGTCTCGCCCGGTAACATAAGAAAAGTATGACAAGTAAACAGTAATTTGCGGCCCAGAGAATAAAAATGTCACTTGGTTCCCTATAAAAATAACATCATACAATTCAATTTTGCCTTTAATTGTGAAAGTGTTTTTTTAATAGGACTGATTATTGATTTGGTATATAGAAATTCCGGTCGAGGGAAATATTTTCCATTCGGGATAATAATAAGTTCTTGATGTTTGATTTAAATGAGAAAGTTTTAATTAATTAAGGTGATTTTTTTTTAATGTTCAAAAGATGCTATCCAAAAAAAAAAAAAAGAAAGAAAAAGTGGGAACAATCATGAAAAATTATATGAAATTAAAAATTGTAAGAATATAAAACATTGTGCCCCCTCTTACAGATATGAAAGTGCCCAGGTATTCCTTTTTGATAGGCCTGAATAGATGTTAATTAAATCACAGAATTAAAATAAGTAAATTTAGGAAAGCAAATGCACGACAATAATGTCCTTTTCTTTACAAAGTAACGTTATATTTCAAATATACTTTAACCGTATTGAAATCTATAAAATAAAATTAAAGCAACACATAATTTTTTTTTTTATAGTTTTTTTATTACACCAATTCCCTTTAAGCTCAATAAATTCTACTTTTTGTTTTTCGTAATAATTGACAATTATTGGAAAAATGAACTACGCAATGCCATTATTATTATTATTTTATCGTATCTTAACAAAGAACAATTCCATTATTATTATTATAATAAAAAACGATTTATCTAGCAACTATTTTGTTTTTGTTTTGTTTATGTGCAATTTCTTTTATTTACATAATAACATTATCACAGTAAATTGGCGTTGGATTGCATTTATCCATTGAAAAAATAAATTCACTAAAAAACACTTAAACACAATTATTATAAATAGAAAAATAAAGTTCGGAACTTCTTTTAAAACTATAGCCTTAACCACAGAAAATTTTCACACGCTCTAGAAGGTAAATTGTGTTTACACCACAAAATCGGGGGTATGTCGACAGGAGAAGAAGGGAGTAGACCGTTCTCAAAGGAACTCATGCCATCGATCATCTCCACGCCTGGAATTTTTAATTTTATTTTGAAAACAAAATATTTCTTAATGAAAGAAAAAAAAAAAAACTAAGTTACTGTCTACTTGGATATACTTTAGAATATTTGCCATTAAGTGTAGTGATTAGAAGCTATATTTAGAAGTTATCGGATTAAAAGAAAACACTCCAAATCGGAGTTTGTTTTTTTTCTGTTTAATATAATTAGATGATTGTTCTAGATGACCACTACTAGTATTGCGGGGTTCTAGAAATAAAATGGAAAACTGTAGAAATTAGTCGATTTTATGTACTTTAAGTGTCCGCAGGAGACCTAACATTCGTTAATAATGACAACATAAAAATATTGGTCCTTTTAGTGTACCGCTGCTATTTCTAAGGATCTGTTAGGTTATTTCCTTCAATGGTAAAAGCAATCTATCCAATTCTATAGCGAGGACGGTGAGTTCCGTTCAACTCATGAATGTAGAACGTTGAGACCAGTCCCTTCTATTTATTCTATTTTTTTCCAAAGTAGATGGCTCAGGTGGTTTTTCTTTCCCCAAGAGGTGGTCATTCTATGCAGCCACGCTTTCCCAACAGTATTTTTTAAAGAGGCAGAATAATCTTTGATAATAGCCTTCGGCTATACAAGCCCCGGCGATTTAAACCTAGATTTGGGGAAGTACAAGTCTTGCCAAGTTTTTACAGATAACTTAATGAAACATCAAGAGATAGCACAAAATGTTTCGGGGAACTAGAGTCAATCTAGCGTCAGATCGTTTTCCTCTTACTTTTAATGGATTAGATCCGAATTTAATTTTTTTTTTTTTTTTTTTTTATTAAATCATACCTTGCTAATTATTAAGAATTTGAAACGCATTCAGTGAGATAAAGTTGTTGAAAGACTGCAGAAAAGAGTAGTTTTAGAGACACAGAGAAGTTAGAATATTCATAGATGCAGTTCTTAAAACTCATTTTTTGGAAATATATATCATCGCAACAACCATAAGCTCTTTCAAGTAGATATTTCAATAAAATAATATATTATCTTAAATTTTAACTAAATATTTTTAAAACAAAAATATAACTTAATAACCAGAAAACAACACAGATTTTAATGTGAGAGTGATTTTCTTTTAATCCGTATATTTTAATTGAATTATAATTGTGTAATATGAATGATTTAGGATATAAAAAAAAAAAAAAAATGGATGGTCGCTAAACTAAAGTATAACCTTCTTAATTTTTTAAAATGTGCCCAAAATATTCTTCAAGTATAGTAGTAATTCTAAGAAACTACTTTACTACTTTTAAATAAAATTTTAAAAATCATTTAAATTGAAAATGTTTTTCTCTTTTTAGCTGATTAGTCCTGTTGGGGGCAGAAGAAAACTTTAAGTAAGAAATAAAATAGCTATTATGCGTTTTTATTTTTTAATATTTTGTACTAGAGAATTTGTTTCACTTCTTTTTCTTTTATAAAATAGTTTTTTTCTTTTAAAAATCTTTACATAATGATTATCATAATTCTAAGAATCAATTTTTACAGGAAAAAGAAAGAGAAATTAATGAATTGATGCTCCCCAAAAGAAATGGATCATTTATCTTTGTGCATATATGTATTATCCATTCATTGTTTTATAAAAAAAATTCTTTTTATTTTAAATGTTTACAATTCTGATTTTATTGAATGCAAGAGAAGCCAAATAATTTTTTATTTTTATTTGTATATCTTAATTTACATTAAAGATTGATAAAGTAAATTAACAATAAAGCTTTATATATTATATTTATGAATTAATTTCCATTAGAAAGACAAAAAATGTGAAACCTAGAAACTGTAAGATAACTTTATAAATTTTCAATCATTTAAGTGTTTTTATTTATTTATTTATTTATTTTTAAAAAATTGTTTTTAATGTTTCTAAGTTTTCCAAATTTATTAATTATTACAATTAAATATATTAAAAGTATATTCCTGGACTCAATTTTTTTTTTTACTGACTCATTAAAAAAATGGCAGCTCAAGGCTCTTTTGGGGCAGTATTTTCTTTTTTTTTTATTCTAGAGAAATATAAGACTTTTTTTATTCTCGTATTTGTTATTTTTTATTTTTTTTTCCTAGGAAGGCTGAATTAAAAATCTCAACCGTTGTACACTTTTTTGCAATCTTTCTACCATGATATTAAATCTGGGATTGTCAATGCAATGGTTAATTTTTCCTTTAATAATTTATTGTAGACCTTACTGTTTATAGAGGTGGTAATTTTAAAAATGTAATTGTGGCTTGGCCTATTTTACAAAAAAAAAAAAAAAAACTACGAAAAAACCGTATTCTGCGCATGCTGCAACTGCCATAATATGACAGATACCGTTCGAAATTTTTTTGTCATGAAAAGTGATGTTCAAGTGTGGTCTGGGTGGAAAGACTAAATATCATTGATGTATACTGTAGGATTAAATGTTAATAAATGATTTCGAAAAAACTTGCCAGTTCTTGCGAACTTGAAATTTGCAAGCTGTAATCACTCAAATCATTTTTTTTTTTTTTCACCTAGATTAGATTAGAAACAGGGCGGGGCGAGCCTCATTCCACTGCGACCAGCAAGTCGAGGTCTATTGTGGATCCCCTTAAATTAAAGCACAACCCCCAGCTTTGTCCTCCCTAATCAATCCTAGCAAAGCTGAGAGCGGCTCTGTCATGAAGCTTCTAGCTTCGGGATTGCCTGAAGAAACCTAATCCTCGCCAGGCCGGCGCACTTCTGAAATATCATTGCTGTATACTGTAAGGTTAAATGTTAATAAGTAATTTTTTAAAAAAAGTTGTCCATTCTTGCGAACTTGAAATTTGCAAACTGTAATTACTCAAATCTTTTTTTTTTTTTTTTTTACTTAACTTCTTACACGAATAAAAAACCGTTTTAAGATTCATGAAAATGAAGTTTAATATATTTCTATGATGGGGAAAAAAAAATAGTATCGACAATTAGTATCTTTAGAATTGTTTCAAATTTATAGGGAGAATTTAAATATTATTCTGATTTTTCATATTTTTACCATCAACTATATATTTTTTTTTTTTAAATCCTTTGCAAAAAAATTTATTTCCAAATCCAATTTATGGATTATTATAAATATTTAAAAACTACATTCTATGCAACGGATGAGTTTTAAAAAACTGCCCTCCTTTGATAAAAAAATTTGTTTGTTAAAAATTAAAAATAAAAAGCCGGATTATTGAAGTGAACACTCGCAATACCCCAATAAATTTTTCTTTTATTAGGGGTTTTAGGATTTTATTTATTTATTTTTTAATGTCCCCTATTCTATAAATTTTTAATATATATATATATATATATATATATCCATTACAAAAATAATAATTATCTAGATCTTTTTGTTAAAATTTATTTTTCTTTTAAAAAAACTTATATTATTATATAATACATAATATGATCTGTATAATATATACTATGTGGAATATGTGATAACTAACTATTTAGGTATCTAGTGAGCCAGTCGTACAGAGGTTGTTCATTACGTTTAACCCAATGTATGTTCAGTTGTATAGTTTCTAGACTCTGGTCGAGTGAGCGTGTTCCAGCGCCCACATCTATGTTATGGAAAAAGGCGTCCACCTGAAATGTGCACAAAATGATAATATATTAGTTATACTAATTATTATTATTATTATCATTATCAAATATAATTTATATAAAAAAACTTTACCTCCTTATAATCGTACGGGGTGGAAAAATGTGAAGTTACAGCTGATATGAGACTTCCAACAGTGAGTGTACCATTACCAAATAAAGCTTGTAGACCACGCCAATGTGCTTTTAAATGTCTCCAAGATAAGAAAGAACCCTCAGGATTACTAGCCACAGTTGCCATTACCACTTTGATATCTTGTGGACGTATCTTATCACGATCTAACGTTGCTAATAGATATCTAGAACATGTAAAAAATATAATTATCAAGGACATTTACTTTAAACAAATTCATTATTTTATTGGCCAGCGTTAGTCAGGCTTGGGGGAAATGTGGTATGATTACCCCCCCCCCCCAAGCTCACAATATCAGGGTAGGTAGGGTACAAATCAAATATTATATAAAATGTTTTTCAAATCGTCAGACCTTAAAATTATAATGAGATGTTTTCTACGGCAATGGCCAGAGGAGTTTAAAAAAAAAAAAAATTCTTTGTTGCTCTACGTTTCATGTACCATTGGTGCCCTTCTTCAGGGGCTCTGCTAAATTTACTAGTGAAAAGGTACATTATTATAAATCATTGTAATTTATTACTAATAAATTTTGCAGAGCTCCTAAAGAAGGACACCTATGGTACACGGAATGTGTACAAGCAACAAAGAATTCTTTTTTCTCTAGAAAAAAAAACTCCTCCAGCCACTGCCGCAGAAAACATCTCATTAATATCTTATAATTTTATTTTAATAAGATTTTTATTTCTTAAAATAATAAAAAGTAGAATATAGCGCCAGAATTTTCTTAGTGATTTTAAAGAAGTATCGAAACCATGTATGAATCCTTTTCCTTGAGTAAGTCCAGCACCCAGTCTGCGAGCTGTTCAAATCCTCTTTTTCCAGAAAACAGCTGTCCCTCAAGAATTGAAGAGAAAATGAGACTTTTCAGACTGGATTTATCTCTCGAGTTCCCGAATAAGATAAACAAAACAAAAAAAAAGTTATAAAAATCAGGTCACCACTTGTAGACTTCTTAGTCCCAGTTAATCATATTTTGGGATTATAGAATTTTTGAAAAGTTAAAATAGGAGAATGAAAATGAAAGAAGCTAAGTTTTTGTTGACATATTTAATTTATTACACAATTTACTGCATAATGTTTGTTTTTTCCAGCTAAATTGGAAGCTTGGATTTAAAATTATATAACCACAAAACTGGTTAAAAAAAAAAAAATGTCTAAATTTGAAACATATTAATGGCCAGGGAAATTTCTAATGGACAGATTTTCTTTAAACTTGGAATTATTGCTATTATTTAATTTCCTTAATTATATGTAAGTGACGGTACCAGAAAATAATAAGAAGGTCATTTAGAGGAAACCTACCGTCACAAGGCAGAGATCCCCAAGAATTAAAAAAAAAAAAAATCACCTAACATAATGAATCAAACAAAAATGAGACATACATATCTATATATATATCAGTTAATCTTGAGGAGGCCAGTTGTACCAAAAATAGGTGGAATCATTTTCAAGAAAATGGTAAACACTGGAAAATCATTCAATAATTTGGTACTTCCATTTGACCGATCTTTTCATGTCGGATCTTCGGGGAAACGTAAAAAGCAATTTTATGATTGAACTATCTGCAATTTTTCGTGTGTATGTGTCTATGAAACACACAGACAGTTTTTAGAAGCATATTTTGTTTATATCTAGGGGATATTATAAGATGTAATTCCGGGAGAAACTCTTATTCTATTTTGACAGTTTGAATAGATATAATAAGGTAGTAACATACAATTTCTGAAATTTTTGGATAATTAATAATATTTTCATTTACCGTTGTAATATCCAGGGATCTGAAGCAACTCCCAGTACCCGAAGTAATAGTTTTCTTTCACTGGGCACTCTGCTTGTATTGTATTTGTTCCAACAGAACTGCCATTCTTTCACCCCTCCATATTTAATTCCTAATATGTTGAACATAAATGAAAAAGCTTTCGTGTATAGATTTCCAATTTTCCATAATTTATTCCAAATAATGAAAATGCAAAATATTTACCGGCTGAGTAGACAGCTTCTCGTAAATTCGGTGGTATTCTCGTTCCTTTTTTCATCCAACTTTCAAACTTCTGTTTAGCTTCCCTCACAGTATCTTCAACTCCGCACAACACTGCAGATACTAAGATGTCTGAACGCATCAATCTATATATATAAAAAAAAAAAATTATTCAATGAATAGAAATTAGAGTATTTTAAAATAATCCTAATTATAATTATTAAAATTAATAATTTACTTTTCAAGATGAGTTCCTCCATCTTCCCATCCTAAATGGGTGGCCACAGGCCCTAGTAGGTGGCTAGTATACTGCAAAAATAGTCGGTATGGGGCAGACTCTGACAGATATCTTGCCCAAGAACGTAAATGCTCCAAAGCAGTGGCCCAAGGGACATATGATCTTTCATCCCGCAAATATAATGACAAATCTAACACGGTCGTAATATTTAGCAATCCAGCTCTGGAAATGTATTAAAAAGTAGGATATGTATTAATAAAACGATACGAAACATACAGAGGATAATGTGCCTGTTTCATATATACCTGCATAATGTGAAAGCATCATCTAAAAGGCTGGCTCTGTCTGTTGGACTGAAAACTGTATGATTTCTTTTTATGGTAGAAATAAGTGCTGCCCAATTATCTTGATCGTAATTGACTCTATAGAAACCTGATTGATTAATGTTTGCTTTCAGCCAAGTTGCTCCAGCATCAATTTCGAATTTAACTAAAAGTATTATTTTTTTTAATTACATTTCCGTTTGAGAGTTTGGAATGATTTGTATGAATTTAAATTATATTGATCAATATTTATAGGAAAATAAACAAATATCACAACTTACCATCAGACATATTCATCCAAACGTTTTCTTCTTCAGATACATCGGTAAAATAAGATAGTGGGACATACCAACGATAAGAATAAGGTGATTTAGGCTCCATATGTGCAGTAGAGTTTTCATTTCGTGGTTCTGGAGTGAGCAGAAATCGTGTTTGTGTAGCAGTGACCATATTTCCTTCTCTGGTTATATCTATAAGTGGAAAACCCATTTGTCTGGTCCATGTATCCATTACATTCTATAACCATGACAAATTAATTACATTTGATTAAATCACTCAATAAATAAAATGCTTTTCCGAAGAACATTTTTAAATTATACATCAGGTAAAAATTGTTATTCATGTCCATGAAAGTAACTGTAATGCAAATAAAACATAATGTTCTCTAAATTATCAAATGTTTCGCGGAGTCTTGTGGAATCTTAAGATACAGCACAAGTTGGACTGATGCAAGATTCCTTTATTACTTACTTTTACATGGATGGAATGATTGGCGTGTTTGCTCATTATAGCCCAAAGATCTTTAGTATCAGCATTTCCAAATTTGTGCGTATTGAGATAGTCGTTTAAAGCCCCTTTCAAGGTATCCTGCCCTAGAAATCTCTCTATCATGTATAATAAAGATGCGCCCTGTATTCAACATACTCAATCATTATTTACATACCAAAATTAAAATTATAAAAAAAAATCACATAATATCTAAAACAATAACAATAACACTTACATACCTTACTATAAGATATCGTATCGAATATAGCTTCAATTTCTGTAGGATCATGTACAGCCACAGAAATAGGATGACTATTGGATAAAGCATCCAAACTGAGACCAGGTTGTGTCATATCCAATACAAATTGTTGCATCATATTCCAGCCGGGCATTATACGATCTACGGCTAGATATTCCAGAAATGATGCAAAACCTTCGTTCAACCATAAATCATTCCACCATCGCATCGTCACCAAGTTCCCGAACCACTGAAAACAAGGCCGGTCAAAGGGTAGCGCTTGCCTCTAACTAGCAAACCAATTGTATTTACAATAATAGAAAAATAGAAAAGCAAATACGTATTTGGAGAATTAAGAGATTATGTGAAATTAATCACTTCGATTTGTTTCATTAGTTTGATTTTCTTATTCTATTTTTATCTTTTGACTATGCAACGGTTAAGGCCTATTTTCATTATTGTGGCAATAATTTGTTTCCCTTAATTGAGTGTTCTTTTGTTGAAGGAGAGGCAATTCCATTTTTGATATTTAGGAAGATATTTAATGTTGTCAAAATAAACATATTTGCTGAATTCTTATAAACAGTAAGTAAATAAATTCGAGATTCTGAATTATATTGATTGAAAAATAAATAAAAACTTAATAAGTTCTATTGGTTGTTATTGACCTCAACAAGAGCAAGAACTTGTTTCATTTATCAAAATTTGTTGCTGTAGAAATAATTGTTACCATTTTTAAAGCTTCAACCTCACTTTGTTTCATATATTGGATCTGTTTTCATCTTCACTTTTAGGCTGTCGGTGAACCTGCTCGCAGTATTCGAAATATTTCGAGAGAAGATCGTCAATAAGCTAGATATTGGTTTTAAAAATTTTCATACCGCAGACAAGAAGACATAAGTTGAAGAAGATCCGCTAAGATACTTTCGGACTTGATGATGGCCAATTTGTGAGCTGTTATTATATCATACGAAAGATCATAGAATATATACTGGTGGATCATTTCAACAGCGACATTTTCACTAATCGGGAAGGTAATAAAAACTCATGGAAGCGTGCCGAACGAGGGATTGAAAATTAAAAATAAAAAAAATGGTCCATACGAAATGGCATGTGGCATCTTTTGTGCAAAATGTTCCTCGTTGCATTGAAATGCAAAGAGAAAAGTTTTCTATATGATTCCGTACGATCGGTCTATGCACATATCCAAAACATTTCCCAAAACCAAACTGCATCAAAACTCCGGCCAAAATTGATGCTTGCAAATGTAATCATCATTAACATTCTTGAGTGACGGCGAAACCATCATGTCAGAGAATTATTGACAGGAAATTGCCAGAATGGACCAAAAATTTTGCAAAAACACCACCATGATTAATTAATAACAAGACTTAAATTCTTTTCCTAAAGAAGCATGTTTTTCAAATAAGTCCCCATTCTCACTTAGGCCATGAAACTTTGTGTCATCCAGCGACTCACCAGACTTCTCTTCCATTATCATTTTTTCATTTTTTATCAAACTCTTCTACTTCCTGCAAGTTATGTCTTCTACAACAAAGTAGCCACTGAAAAGGCATCCGACGAATTAATCACTTTCAAAACAATAGAATTCTACTGACATGAATAAACTGAATTTTTTTTGTGTGGAAGAAATGCATAGAATTCAACGGTTTTTATTTCTTTTAAATGAAGATATGATCTTCAGGCAATTATTTCTGTAACAACTCCAATATTCATTTTTAGCTCTGAGATTCATTTATCCTACAGTTTTAACGAATGTTAAGACATTTATTTTCCTGTTTTAAATTCATATGAATGACTAGAGATCTTTACTCATCATAGACGAGTAAAAAACACCTTCCACTATCCCACCAATAATGTATAGAAAGCCCCAAGATGTTACCTGGTGCGCTAATTCATGAGCAACAACGATGGCAATCCATTGATGTGCGGCCACAGATGTTTCCTCTGGTTGATATAAAATGGACGTCTCTCGATAAGTGATTAAACCCCAGTTTTCCATGGCGCCAACTCCAAAATCAGGAATCGCTATTAGATCTTAACAAACAATAAAAAATTATGGAATACTTTTAGATAATAGGTTTAATGTTCTATTTGAATTTCACGTACGCATTTTACTTATATTGAAGGTAGTTTACAGTACTAGTATAAATGAGAATTCGGCAATCGAGTAAGCTTTAAACTGGTAGAGATATAGCGGCCAGCTTTCTTTGATGGCTGCCCATTAAACAGCCTTTTTTTTTTAAAAAAAAAACAGAAAATCAACCCAGAAAGGCTCTGAAATGTTAAACATTAACGAGATGTTTATGTGGCAATGTCCAGAGGAGTTTTTTTTTTTAAAAAAAGAATTATTTGTTGCTCTACGTTTCGGATACCATTGGTGCCCTTCTTCTGCAAAATTTATTGGAGAAAAGCTACTTTATTGACAGTATTGTAGTGAAGAAAAACTGCATAGATTTATAACAAATTAAAGAGAAATTTAAATTAAAGAAATATTAACAGAACAGATTGAGCAAAAGATATTAAAAACGAGAAATTATAACACAGAAATGACAGTTAATTAAATGAAATGATATTAGCAATAAGAGAAAATAAAAAAGATAAAGATACCTTTAAAGTAGGAGAGGGGAGTGTACGTTGGAAACGTTGAGATTGAAATGAAGAGAGGGTATTTTTAAAATAAAATAAAAAAAACTGTTAAAAGGTGGGGGAGGGATAAGAAATATGTTTATAGTGAAGCGCGGCAATTTCAAATTTGGAAGAACAAATTACTGGCAAGTATCTTTTTTTAGGTTTAGAAAAATATTATTATTAGTTGAAGGTATAATTTCTGGTTTCTAATATCTTATGCTCAATCTGTTCTGTTAATATTTCTTTAATTTAAATTTTTCTTTTATTTGTTATAAATCTATTCACTTTTTCTTCACTCAATACTGTACAATGATGTATCTTTTCTCCAATAAATTTTGCAGAGCTCCTGAAGAAGGGTACCCGAAACGAAGAGCAACAACTCTACGTTTTTTTCTTTAAAAATTCCTCTGGCCATTACCGTATAAACATCTCATTATAATTTTAAGGCCTGACGATTTGAAAACCATATTAAACATTAACTCTTGCAGTAAGATTAAAGGATAATTATCCTCGGGGATAAAATAACTGGTAGAAGAGCAGCCAGCCATTTGTATAAAGTTCAAAAGTTATTCTCTCTAGGTATTTCAAGAGGTCTGACAGAATAGAGTGTCACTTTACTGAATAGAGTCCTCAGCATTTCACATCTTTCTCAGAAATGGTCGCGATATTCTTTAATCTTTAGGATTCAAAGTACCATATTTAGGTCTATTACATTTATTTAAAACCTTTTTTTTTTTTTTTTTAGGAAGAATTCATTTCAGAGGAGTCTGGGGGGTGTATCTGGTCGTTTAGCAATATTACAATTCCATTTCACAGATAATAAATTTTATTGCATATTTCCGACTTTGAAGTTGGAAGTTCGGCAGTTCAGTAAAAAAAAAAAATCCGATGGAGTGTTTCACAAAAAATTTATTTATTTCTTTATTTATTTACTGACCTTTATTTATTATTTAGTTATTCACTGAGCAATTTGAATAGCTATTTATTAAAATTTGTTCACAACAAAAAAAAGTTGTGCTCTAATAATCATTCAATGATGAATTCTTAAATCTGGGTCATGAAAAAACTAACTTCCAACAGACGGGATAAATATTTTTAAAGTTAGTTCAAGGTTTTCTGATCAAATTATGTAAAAAAATTATAAAATTTAACAAACCTTGTTTTGGCAGGGGATATTCTACAGCAAAATATTGCTCATAATGGTCCATCATAGATGTGGCAGTGTTTAACGCAAATTCAGCCTGAGATAAAAGATCTGGTGGCGCATAAACGGCTACTGATATTCCTCTCTTAGTGGTTTTACGAATATGATGGTAATCACATACTACAAAAGCTACCAAATAAGTGCTCATCTCCACGGATTCTTGAAAATCATCTTTCAACTGAAATTTGAAAACTTTTTATATCAATATTTCCCATTAGGTTTTTTTTTCGTTTTATAAATTCAAACCAATACCAAGAGCTAAACTGAACACAATAATCGAGGAAAAAACAAATCATCTTTTATGAATTTTTGCAATAAATTGATAAAAAAAAAATATGGATAAAAAACTAACCAAGCCGGTTCCCATATAAAATCCAGCCTCTTCCGTATTCACAATGGGCATATTAAATAAAGATATGTGAAATCTGTCCCTAAGTATGGACATTTTGAATCTAGCCTTGAATTGAGGCTCATCAAAACAAGGAAAGGCAGTTCTGGCATATGTAGGTTCAAAATGTGTAGTTGCCAAATATCTGTGAATCCAAAACTTGTTTGAAAACTGCCATAGAATAATATCCAAATAAATGTTACTTCATTTTTATTAAACAAATAAATTCAATTTACCTTTTCTCACCATCTTTATTGATATAACTGCTGATATAAAATCCTTCCATTTCTTTACTTAATTTTGTTGTAAATTTCATGGTTAGTGTGTAATTTACTTTTCTTTTAAATTTATCCTTCATTTCCAAGTAGACCTGCTGCCTGGGAGGATATTCTAGCAGACGAGATATAGCTAATCGATGTTGTTTCCTATCGGTTACCGCCTGACAAAAAGAAATGTTATAAAAAAAAAGAAACAAGTTTTAATTAGCTATTAATCCCAGCAAATGGTTTGTGGTACACTAAATGTTGCTGATAGATTGGGTTTCAGTTTTGATTGCCAAATTTATCTCATACATAAATTGGTTTATAAAACATTATTTTGTATAATAAATTCTATCTGGGTGTGTCATTGAAACTTGTGAGTTATTATAACTTAAACTAATGTTACAGCTTAAGTTTTAATAAGTATAAAAATATACCATGGATAATATTACTGGTGTACTTACTTTTTCAGTTATGGTTAGATTTTGGCTGTTCAGTACGATGAAATAATTTTCTTTTTCCACTTGAAAATCGATTATCACTTGTCCTGTGAACGAATTCATTTTCAATTAATGCAATTTTTTTTAATAGAGAGATAGGTTTAATGAGAGATTGGCTAGTCAACATATGCTCCACGAACCACAAAAGGTCAGTTTGGTACCACTTGTTTTGAGTACAGTTCCATTCCTGGTATAGGTTGGAAACTGAGTTATGTATAAATATTAGAAACAGAGATCTTCCAAAGTTAAGAGGCAAGCAAGTCTTTATTACTAGCACAATCGTTCATTTAGGTTTTCTTTTCTTGACAAAATCTGGCTGCATGCCCAAACTAGTATAACATTTTGTGATGCTGAAGGAGGGAAGTTGAAGAGTTTTGCATCGTCGGTTGGATGCCCAGACAGATTGGAGGCGTCTTGTCTGTGAGCTGACTTCTCAGGAAGCACCCACTACATTGACTTAAGATCTCAGCTGTATATATGATTACAGCTAATAACTCTATTTAGCCATATCGAAACTTAAACTCGATTTACTGTTAAGGGAACTTAAGTGGATTTGAGAATTTCGGACGTTTTTTTGTCTATCAGTGGAAGTATCTCCTTCAAAATCGCTTAATGTCTTACGTATACTCCAGAACTTGTAATTAATATCTCTGAGTTTTAGATTTTAAACATTAAAGTTCAAGTTAAAATTAACCATACTTTTGTCAGTGAATTGTTTAAAAGAAAAAAATAAAGAAAAGATGTTATTTAGAACTTTAATCGTCATTTTTTTTTTTAATAAGGAAATTAATTACCTTTTACGTCCAACGTGGTTAGATTAGGATGCATTGTAATTTGATATCTAATCGGTTTGGCGAAATGTGGCAGTCTGACACTATTCCATGGGAAGAGCTCATTATTTGTAGCTATAGGTATGATATTTCTAGTACGATTTGTGCGGCCATGTTCGTCTAGATATGGTGGTTTTTCGCCAGCGCAAGGGCAATCTTTATGAAATTAAAAGAGAAAAAACAATGGTATTAATAAAATAAATTTATATTTAGGTTATGTAAGAATTTATACAACTAATTGAACAATTATTATGCCTTCAATAGTAGTACCAATTAATTAACTTAACCTGATAACGTTCTGATCCAATTGGAAGACAAAATCCTGCTGTACAGTTCGTATGTCATAATATATTATTTATTTTCTTTATTTTTTGAAATGCCCCTTTTACATAACAAGCATGACTTACTTGGATGCTTAGCATTATATATCTATCTTTCTTGCTTAATTATCTTCGTCATTATTGATCTTAGTCTTAAATCGTAGACATTAAAATTTGTTCAAGTATTCCGTTATATATACTTATGTGGATATTTAAGTATACGTCAAATGAATCTGCTTAGTATAATCAATGCAATATCCCAGCTAATTAAATTTTCCTTTGGAAAAAAAGATTCCTTGATATAATAGTATTATGTAAAACTGGAAAAATTAGTACGTGTATAGTTTTTCCTTAAGCCAGTAGAAAATTATTGTCATCTCACTTGTAGAAAGGAAAACTCTACAAGTGCCTTTAGGCCTACAAGAGAGCCACTGTTCTTTTTAAGAATACACTTACTAAATGTTACATGGTATGATTTAACTAACCAGTTACAGCAAACAGCTGTAAGATTTAGCCAGTAGGAAACAGCTGCTGTTTAAATAATATCGACAGAAATGTTTGGTAGGAGTTTTTCTTTTTTTCAAAGTTTTAACCGTTAATGTTAAAAGCAATGTCTTATAAAACATTATAGGAAATGATCAGCCTAAACTTGGAACACTTATCAACGATACCCTAAGTGTTCTCCTCTCTCTCTTCAATCAGTTTCTCACAAAGTTACATTTTCATTGTATTGACTCCATTAAATACTTAATAATATTCAAAGTAATTCTGTATTTTGTAATTTTATGATGATGTAATTGGTTACTATTATTAGAATGTACTGTGTAACTCAATTCCTTCAGTTATGAGGGGCACAATTTTAAATATTGTTCAGCGTTACGGTCCCAACCAACTATTCAGCAATTTAGTTTCTAATTTAAGTAATTATTAGATTCCAAGCGTAAATCATGCATACACCAAGACTTCCTCTACTGTTGCTCTATCTTTGAATAAAGAACCAAAGGTAGAGAGAGAACTTCTGTCTTCCACAATTACATAGTTTTATGGAAACTTTAAATCTGATAAATTGAAGCAGATCATAAATACCAATGCTAAAGATTTAGTACCAATTTTTACTTTCTCTTACTCCCAGATGATTACGATCGTGCCAAATTTTTTAAATTGATTTTTCACAGGAAATAATGTTTTTGAGGTCCTCTGAAACAGAAAAGTCGCAGGAAGCTCATATTTTATTTTTACAAAAAAAAAAAAAAAAAATTCGTTATTTTTTTTAGATACCACCATCGCATCAGACACGAAGATTTCGGGCAAAATCCAACAACCGAATGTGCAACTTTACTGAATTTTGTTTTTTAGTTTTTGATGATTTAATCGAAAACGGCTCCACCGATTTTCTTCAAAATTCGTATAATATCTATACATATAAATATCTATCACTTTTATTTGTAACATGTTCCTGTGAAAATTGATTTTTTGGGATTCTGGAGGGGGAACACTAGCGTTATGCTTTTCTCTAAAGTACCACTTCAATGTAATATTTAGTATTATCGCGTACATAATATTAGTACGCATTGGAAGCATTGATGGAATTCTAAATTTGAATAAAATCGGTTTATCGACAACTTTACAGGTTTGGAGTGGGGGGGGGGGGGTTTCTCGTAAACGAATATAACGATTTCATTTAACGATTTCATAACGACCTTAGGCATGCTACCTTCCACAGGTAACGTAATAATTTTATTTGAAAACATTTTTGGAAAAAAATTATTTTGTAAGAAGTTGTGCGGAATTAATGTGTTAATTGCAGTATTTTATTGTAAAAAAAAAAAGAAGTTGAGTTTCCGGGTTGTGAGACCGCATTAGTGGTTTTCTAAAAGCCGAGGTTTCGCTCATGTTCCAATGAGCCTCTTCAGGGTTAACGGTAAGGCAAGATGTTGGACCCCTCTGCCGCAAATGCGGCCGAGAGTCTGAAACACCAGCTCACGTGCTGGGCAATTGTCCAAATAACATGCTTCTTGTCACTCGACGCCACCACCGAGTAAACACACACACACACACACACTGATGGAGCTACTAAGTGATGAAGGCTATGAATGTTTCGAGGAGGTGTATGGCATTGACACCGAGGGGTCAACAAGGTATGCAGACATCGTAGCATTCAGATCAATGGAAGCACTGATAATTGACCCTACAGTGCGGTATGAGAACAATGATAAGCACCAAGCCATAAACGTTCATCTCGAGAAGAAGTCCATTTATGAGAAAAGTGTATCCCCTACTACCAAGAAAAAATCAGGGAGCAATTTGGGGAAAGAGAATTTCAGGTCTGTGGACTTTGGTTTGGGTCAAGGGGCACCATACTGAGGATGACCTTAGACTACTTCAAGGAGGTAGGCATTGATCAGGAGAATTTAGGGAGTATAGGGGAGTCCATGATTATAGATTCTTTGGGGATAATTAACCATCACATCTATGGTTCACGGCGATGTATGTAGTCTCCTCCTAGGCATAGTGGCGTGTGTCTGAGAGTTTAGCTTTCCCCCTTAAAAATTAGGGCACAAATGCATATGTTGCATGCATGACAACGTAGTGTTTTATCTACACACTAAAGCATTGTTTACATGCACATAAGGACTATACATATTATATTTATGTGTATATATTGTAATGTGTAGACCTTTGGGAAGAAATATAAATTATTTTAGAATTAAGAGAAATATATTAGTTAATATCTAGGTAATATTGGTTGTTTACTTAGTGTAAGCCCAAGACTGGGTTTTTACGAAGGTTGGGAGAAACAATAGGAACAGTTAGAAGGGTAAAATACCTGTACTACAAGAAAAGGGAATTTCCCTTTCTTTCTCCCTTTAATGGAGGAGGGATCATATATATAGAGAACCTCAATTAAGAGAGGATCAGAATTGTTGTGGTGAAGAAAACTCTGCTCAGTGAAAATTTATAAAAGAGTGTCGTAGTGTTCGTTATACGAGAGTTAAGGCCCAACCTTCTGCTTAAAAACCCTTAAATATTGTAAGTTGTACAAATTAATATAGTTACTGTTTAAGTATTATTTTACTATTAGTTAAGGAATAAGAGAGTAAAACTTCAAGTTTTTAGTTCTATAAAATAAATAGCTGCACTGACTTTTCTGAGAAGTCTTTAAAGGTGAAAAACAAGGCAATTGACAAACGAGCAACCCTGAAAAAGGGAGAGCAAAGAAAATTTCTAATTCGCTCATTAACATGAGCATAAGGAAGGAAGACGCATTAACTCAGTGGGCACAACAAGTATTAGATGAAGACCAAGGAAATATTATCGATGAGGGTGAGTACAGTCCTCCTATCTCTTTCAAAAAACCCCGAACTTCACAATCACCCAAAATTTTAGACTTAAATTCCAATTCTGATTTTCCACGGCTAACTGTACATGACAAAGATGAAATGCAGATTGATCAAACTACAGCACCCACTCGCAACCAAAAAACATTGTTTACGAACTTCCCCGTTCGGCTGCGCCACTTTACGGCGCGCCGGCTCTCCGCGCCGCCAAGCGGGAACTCCTCAGTTTTGAATGTTACACCCGGTCAGTTAAGTGCTATTCGTGCTATCACCCTGTGAATGTAGTTCTGTTCTAAGAGTAACAACCCGCTGATAAGTTTTGTTTTGTATGTCGGACCCGCTGTGATTGAGTAGAGTTTTATTCCGACACCCGGCTTAGATAAGCACCCAGTTAATTTTAGTGGAATTTGTTGACCCTCCAAATTCAGTGTTAGCTATTACAGTTAAACTCATTTGTAGTACATTATATTTCATCTGGGATTACCTCAAGGACGCCTGCCTGCAGCTTCTTCCAGGGCAACAGGTATATTTAAGGTTCATTCTGACTTGTAGATCGATCTATTTGCTCTGTTTGAACGGGTATACGCTGCCCAGTACGTGCCAGCTTAGAAGATTTGCAAGGTGAGTGCTCACAACCTTTTTCTCATATTATACAGACTTGTCGAGACCCCCCTTTGGAACTCCTGGTTACGCCAGGAGACAATACATACAGTCCACCCCCTGTTTTGTAGACCCGATATTAAACATAAATGGTCATACCGAACCGAATTTCGAACGGTTTTGTATAATTTTGTAGAATACGAAAATCCCAGAAGTCTAATTTTGCAAATTTTGAACCCAATTTAAATTAAATTATACCCAAATTTATTGAAACGGAAGTAATTTCAATTAAATTTACTCGAAACAATTTGAGTAATTACCCTATTGTCATTTTCAACAATTCTACTCATTAATTTTCAAATTTCAATCCAGAAATTCGAAATTCACATAATTAAAGTTTTATTCATAAGTAAATTGTAAAGTCTTAAAAACGACAAATCTTGCAAAGTTGAGTACAAGTTTGTATTCGTTTGGTCTAAAAATAGAGTTATTTGTTGATTTCCTGTGTGCAAAGTAGAAGAGGGTGTAAAGTACAAATTCAATTATTCTTCACTGGTTTGATTTTTGAAGCCGCTCTCAACTTTGGGCGCGTTGGTACGATCTCCATAAAAAAACCGCGAACTTCAAATTTCAACCTCTTACACTGCTATCTAGTGAGCTTTGCTAACAACTCATACACGTTAATTCCTACGTCTCACCACGAGCGCAGGTCGAGCGCACACCTACTCGTTTGTTTACCAACAGATATATTTTCTTGTTTACCAATTGATAATTTCCGTAAACACGTTTAAATTCCCCTTAATCTTATTAAAACCTCATCGTCTATAAACAGCTGGACATTTTAAACTCATTTTGTTCCTTATTCTGTTCACTATTGTGGATTATTTTTACGTAATTTAATTACCGTTAATTTCTTTGAACTATTTATTTTATTCTAATTGAGAACAATATTAAGTGGTTGACTTTTGATTGTTCTTTAACTCCCGAATTATTAAAGTAGCACCGTTTAAATTATTAACTTCTCCGGTATTTGTGTTGAAGGAATTTGCTCCTCGCACATTAACACTTCGTAGTTTAATTTTATTTTCAGCTGCAACTCTTCAATTTTAAAAGTGTATTTGGATACCGCTACAGTTTATGATTTCTATTTAAAATTCCCCAGTTCAAATCAATTTCCATTCTGACTCGAATTGAATTTGCTAATTCAACTCCATTAGTTCCTCGCATTGTTCAACCCTCATCCATCCTAACCCTTCCAGAATGCCTAAGGAACAAGTATCGGTCAAAAGCGAATCGTCCCGCGATTACTCCCAAGTACTGCAGTCGGCTCAGCGTTTGGTGGCGGAGCGGGAGGACATTTTCGCTGATGCGTCATCCATATACCAAATCGTCAAAGATTTTGATATTTCACAACTAAGAGCTCTTCAAGCATATGTCTCCCGGTTGGAACCGCTCGCTCAGGAATTTAAGATTGTTCAGTCGAAATTATTAGACCTCAATGTCGTCTTAAAGAAGGAGGATCAAATTGAAACGCGCCAAGTTCGGAACTCATTTCGTGATTTGACAATCCAAATCGAATGTCTCTACTTAGCTCTTAAAAAGCAAGAGCCTGCGCCTCCTTCGGCCACTGTTTCAACACCTCAAGGCGCTTCCACTAGCCATTTCAACCCGCTGGAGAAAATCCGGATCCCACAGTTTGACGGAAATGTACAAGCTTGGCCGGAATTCTTCTCGTTATTTACGTCATTGATACACCAAGCTCCAGGCATTAATGACACCCAGCGGTTCCAATATCTTAAAACCGCTCTGAAAGGCGAAGCCGCCTCTGTCATTTCCGGCTTACCATTAACTGGCGAAAATTATCAGGTAGCATACCAAGCTCTGATATCTCGGTATGCCAATCCACGTAGAATAGCTTCCATGTATTTTTCAAAACTCGACCTCTTTAAAAAACAATCCTCATCTTCTCTGTCCCATTTGAAGGACTTCCTTAACACACATAGGAGCTCAGTTAGTGCCCTTAAGGCCATGAATTTGGACGATTTAACTGATTTTTTTATTATTCTCCCTAGCGCTTCGAAATTTAAATGCAGACATTACCCGTAAGTTCGAAGATCGAATGGCCACTTCAGGAATACCCACATTCCAAAACCTTATTGACTTTGTAGTTCAGCAGGTGCAAACCATGGAACTGTCTCCTCACCCTACACCCTCTACTCGTAGTTCCCAGTTTGCTAAAGAAGTTAAAACACCCTCGCGTAGCATTTTTATGCTCAACTCAACCCCTACTCAAGTGAAACCCCGTACGGAGAGCCGTTCCAAATCACCTCCAAGTGTTTGTATTTTATGTCGCGCACCACACGTATTGTCTGTCTGCCCTCAGTTTGCCAATTTATCTCTGGACCGCAAATATGACTTTCTTCGTGCTAAAAGGCGTTGTTTCAACTGTCTAGGCAATCATTTACGCTCTCAGTGTCAGTCCCGATTTTTATGCCGTGTGTGCCAGTCTAACCGGCATAACACCCTGCTGCACTCCGAACCCACACCCACTTCTCAACGCCCTTCAGCCCCTGAGGCTCCACTACCCGCAGCGCCTTCCCCCACTGTAAAACCAGCAGAACCCGAGCAGGCATGCTTTTTCAGTGCCAATGACACTGGTATGCCGCAGGTATTGTTGGGCACCCTCAACGCCAGCATCTCCGACGCTTGGGGAAATTCACACGTTATCCGAGCTGTCTTGGACCCGGGTTCACAGATTTCTGCTATATCCCAATCTTGTGTGGCCTTTTTAGGACTGCACACTGCCGCTACACGCGCTCAGGTCACCGGGGTTGGCAACGCGCCGGTTTCCGCCTCCGGACTCCTTAATTGCACTCTTCAGTCACGCGTTAAGAATTTTAAACTCCCTGTACACGCGTTAGTGCTGCCTTCTATAGCAGCTTCCTTACCCACGCATTCTATACCTCAGTCGCTACTTCAACGGTACTCGCATTTACCTCTAGCGGACCCGCATTTTGGAACTCCCGCTCCCGTGGACATGCTCCTAGGAGCTGAAGTCTTCCCACTTCTGTTATGTCAAGGCGACCCGGTGCAGAATATGGAGGGCCTATCCGCCATTCCCACTCACTTCGGAATTGTCATACTAGGCGCCCTTGCCTCCGCGCAACCTGACATGCGCCTAACTTCTCTCCATGTTTCCTCCGATCTGGCTGGCCAACTCCAGAAGTTCTGGGAGATCGAAGAGGTCCCCTATAGTCGTAATGTTGACCCTGCCGATGTCTGGGTGGAACAACACTTCCTTGAAACTCACTCCCGTGACGCTGAGGGTCGTTACATAGTCGCACTTCCCTTCAAGTAGGGAAGCCCCCCGTTAGCCGTTAACGCCATTCCTCCACGGGCCTCACTAAATAATTTGGAGCGCCGGTTACGGAGTAAACCCACACTTCATACAGAATATTCTAAATTTATGCAGGAATACCTACGGTTGAACCATATGACTGAGGCTGACACTCTCGTGGACTACATTATTCCTCATCATGTGGTGACCAAGGGCCCCTCCGACTCCGCTCGTGTGCGAGTGGTGTTCAACGCCTCCGCCAAGGACATTAATTATCTGTCACTCAACGACCGCCTACTACCTGGCCCAAAGCTCCAGCGCGACATTTGTTCGATACTACTTTCCTTTAGGCTTAACCCTATTGCCCTCACGGCTGATATTGAAAAAATGTACCGCCAGGTTCTTATACGCCCGCAAGACCGATGTCACCAGCACATTATGTGTCGCCCCGACCCCAAAGGCGAGGTCAAGGAAATGGAATTAAATACCGTAACATATGGCTTAACGCCATCCGCCTTTTTGGCCCAACGTGTTTTGTTACAGCTCGTTCAAGACCATGGGGGAACGTACCCCTTAGCTTCCAATGCCATTAAAACATGCACCTACGTCGATGATGTGATTACCGGAGCCCCGGACGCCCCTACAGCTTTGTTACTTCGCCAGCAGCTCGAAGAGCTACTCATTAAGGGCGGGTTTAGACTCAAGAAATGGGCCTCAAATTCTCCTGCTTTATTGGCCAAGTGGCGAAATCAACCTGAGTGTTGTGCCATTCCATTTGACTCCGGCGAACACGCCTTTCCAATTTTGGGCATCCTATGGGACCCTAATTCGGACGTGTTAAGATTTTCTCTATGCCCCTTTTATGGCGATCTCACTAAACGTTCCATTTTATCGTACATTGCGCGAGTGTTTGACCCGCTAGGTTACCTGGCACCTGTAACCTCCACTTTAAAAATTTTATTGCAACAGCTATGGGTCGCCCAGTTGCCCTGGGATGAACCCCTGTACGAGTCGTTACTTGGCAACGCGCTAACCATTATCCGCCAGTTACCTTTAGTGACTGACATTTGCATTCCCCGTTATGTACCTCACTCAGCGTCCTTCCCTATTGAGGTGGTTGGATTTTGCGATGCGTCGGCCCAGGCCTATGCCGCTTCTATTTACTTAATTTTTCGCCAACACGCTCATGTCTACCCCACCTTATGGATAGCTAAATCGCGCGTTGCCCCTCTCAAAACTCTGTCAATTCCTAGACTCGAATTGTGTGCTGCGGTCTTACTCAGCAGGCTATATGTTGCCTCAGGCGTTTCCGCCCTCTTTGGTGTGTCCAGTCGTCCCCGATTTTACTCGGACCCCCGTGATGTCCTTCACTGGCTTCACACCCCCCCTCATTGTCTACATACCTTTGTGGCCAACCGAGTGTCTCTGGTTCAGGAATTGGTGCCAGACTCTCACTGGGCTTACGTGCCCACTTCACAGAACCCTGCTGATTTAGCTACTCGGGCAATACCCCCCGCTAATTTCACTAAGAAGGAAACCCAGGCCTTGTGGCTCCACGGCCCCTCTTTTTTGACCTTATCCAAGACGTTCTGGCCCCCTCCGTTTGCAGTAACGCACCCTGAACCTACCTCTGTTACTGAAGCTACTAATTTAATAGCTACCCTGCACCGTGCGAGCGTCATCGACCCCTCCCCAGACACATTGCTGGAATCCCTACGTAGATTCAGTTCTTTCACCCTACTTAAGCGAGTTTTCGCCTGGATCCTTCGGTTCACTCGCATTACTCGACTCGATTTTCATGATCGCGGGCCTCTCCGAGTCCCATTGACCACTGACGAGCTCATGCAGTCGGAGCTCACCCTAGTTCGCCTAACCCAGGCTCACTACTTTACTGATTTACTACACGCACTCCGCACTTCGTTACCTGCACCCCCCTCTTTGGCTACCCTAAACCCTTTCCTTGACGAATCTGGACTCGTCAGGGTGGGCGGAAGACTCCAGCAGTCTTCTTTGCCGTTTCGCTCGAAACACCCGCTGCTGTTGCCAAAGCAGGCCCATTTATCGATGCTCATTTGTACGCATTATCATATCTTACACCTGCACTCTGGTTCTAATACCGTGCTCCCAGCTATACGCGAAAGGTACTGGATTCTTTCTCTGAGGTGTTTACTTCGCAAGTGTATTTATCGCTGCATGACCTGTCATCGTTTCAGGGCTCATTCTTATCAACCGGTCATGGCCCCTTTCCCCGCGCACCGAGTTACAGCCGCCCGTCCGTTTGCTCACGTTGGTGTGGATTTTGCAGGTCCATTTCCGACGCGCAGTGCATCACTTCGCTCTTATGTAACCACGAAAGGCTACTTATGTTTATTCGTGTGCTCGGCCACCAAGGCCCTGCATTTAGAATTTGCCTCTGCACTGTCCACGGACTGTTTTTTAGCCGCTTTCGACCGCTTTATAGCTCGGCGTGGCTTGCCGAATTGTATTTATTCGGACTGTGGGCGTAACTTCGTGGGTGCCGCGAAAGAATTGCGCTCCCTTTATGATTTCCTACGCGACTCCTCAGCGGTCATTGACTCTCATCTGAGTAACCGTGCCGTTTCCTGGCAGTTTAACCCCCCGTATGCACCGCACTTTGGTGGACTTTGGGAAGCCGGAGTTAAGTCAGTCAAAACCCTGCTTGTGCGCCTCGCTGGCGAACGCCCATATTCTGCAGAGGAATATTTCACACTCTTTGCCCGCATTGAAGCGGTGTTAAACAGCCGGCCTCTAATTCCTATAGCCTCGGACCCTAATGAGTCCGCAGGATACCTCACCCCTGGACACTTTCTCATTGGCTCCTCATTGCTTTGTCTGCCTGAGGTCCCTATTCCCGCTGAAGCCTCGGTTCGCCATCGCTGGCAAGTACTGCGCCGTACAGCCCAGACATTTTGGAAGCGCTGGTCGCGAGAGTACTTAAACTCCATGCTCCAGCGGATGAAGTGGCACCGCCCTGGCTCTGATGCCGTGGTGGGTGATGTGGTGTACGTGCGATGCGCCAACACTGCTCCACTCGATTGGCCCGTTGGCCTTATTGTAGCCTTACACTCTGGTCCCGATCACGTTTCCCGAGTCGCCTCGGTCCGTACTGGCAACGGTGTTATCACCCGTCCAGTGCGCCGCCTTATTCCCTTACCTTCCGCGGAATGAGCGTTGCTCTTCCCGGCTCTCGTTTCCCTATCCCATCCCTTTTTCCCTTTTCACCACTCTCGCAGCAGAGGGATTTACGCTCCCTCTCCCGCTTCCTTTGAACCCCTCGCTTAATCCATAGTACCCGTATTGTTAAAAGCTATTGCTTTTAAGGTGGGCGGTATGTTTACGAACTTCCCCGCTCGGCTGCGCCACTTTACGGCGCGCCGGCTCTCCGCGCCGCCAAGCGGGAACTCCTCAGTTTTGAATGTTACACCCGGTTTAGATAAGTGCTATTCGTGCTATCACCCAGTGAATGTAGTTCTGTTGTAAGAGTAACAACCCGCTGATAAGTTTTGTTTTGTATGTCGGACCCGCTGTGATTGAGTAGAGTTTTATTCCGACACCCGGCTTAGATAAGCACCCAGTTAATTTTAGTGGAATTTGTTGACCCTCCAAATTCAGTGTTAGCTATTACAGTTAAACTCATTTGTAGTACATTATATTTCATCTGGGATTACCTCAAGGACGCCTGCCTGCAGCTTCTTCCAGGGCAACAGGTATATTTAAGGTTCATTCTGACTTGTAGATCGATCTATTTGCTCTGTTTGAACAGGTATACGCTGCCCAGTACGTGCCAGCTTAGAAGATTTGCAAGGTGAGTGCTCACAACCGTTTTCTCATATTATACAAACTTGTCGAGACCCCCCTTTGGAACTCCTGGTTACGCCAGGAGACAATACATACAGTCCACTCCCTGTTTTGTAGACCCGATATTAAACAAACATATATTTACAATAGACCACAAATACCAACGCACAATAAATATTCACCGTTATCCGAAATTGAACCTGAAGAACCACAGATTAACTCAAACAAACAGATGAAAATCCCACCAATTTTTATAATGAACACATAAAATTATCAAGCTACTATTGAAGAAATTAAAAACAAAATCGGCACTTCTTTTGAAACCCAATTATGCAAAAACAAGCTGAAAATACTATTAAAAAATTCAGATGACTTTAGAAAACTCACAAAATTTTACGATGACACAGGCACAAAATACTACACATTTGTGAACCCCGAAGACAAAAAATTATCAGTTGTAATCAGGGGTATACCGTACTCAGTCACTGATAAAGAAATATTTGAAGAATTAACACAAAACTATCCAGTGATCTCAGTTACCAGGCTAATGAACAAAAAATGTGAACCCCCTGTACCAACCCCTCTTTGCGCAGTACTTCTGGAAAATGACAACAAAGGAAGAGCAATATTTCAGCTTACCCGTCTCTATTACTCAGTAATCACAGTGGAGCCCAGACGAAAGACCAGCCGCATCCCACAGTGCACAAATTGCCAGCAATATGGACATACCAAAAACTACTGCCGACTAGACCCTAAATGTGTAAAATGCGCAGGCGACCATCACTTCTCCGTATGCCCAAACCGCCAGCTGGAAACACCCAAATGTATAAATTGCAATGGGGATCATACAGCCAACTTTAGTAAATGTCAAACCTTAATCAAAATAATCAATAGAAAGAAATCAAGACACGCACAAGAAAACACCTCATCAAGGATAAACAACACGCCTCAAGACTCTTCACCCAAAATAAGAACTAAATTTTCTCCAGAGAAACCTAGCGCAAGCACTCCTATCAGTTCGTTTCCCAACTACTGGGCACAAAGAAGAAGAACCTGCAGGCCGTCTGACCAGAGTTCTAACGTTTCTTCCGAACCTGCAACAACTATATTCAATGCCATAAAAGATCTACTCCTACAGATAATCACTCCTATCATCCCACACTTAAAACAATTGCTCTCTAACCTGGTTCAGAACTTCTTCTTTTCAAACAATGGACAATCATAGACAGCTTCACACTCACAACTTAACACTAGTAAATTGGAATGCCAACGGACTTAAATCGCGAACGTCTATATTCTCTGACTTTCTTACTAGATACGACATTGACATAGGATGCATTACCGAAACACATCTTAACTCAACTGACCGACTTAAAATACCAGGATACATCACCTACCGAACTGATAGACAGACACGTGTAGCTTCAGGTGGAGTCGCCCTCTGTGTGAAAATAAGCATTAAACACCAGATATTCCCCCTAACTCCATTAACTAATCTTGAAGCTGTAGCTATTCAGGTAGCTACCCAAACAGGCCCTTTAATAATTTTATCTGCCTATCTAAGATCAAACACAAGACTTCTGGAAGACGACCTTCAACAAATTTTTACACATAACAGCACACTGTTACTAGGAGATCTCAACAGCAAACATACATACTGGGGATGCCGAACTACCAACAACAATGGTACCAGGCTACTGATGGCGACAGACAACTTAAACATACTGATCTCAGCCCCAGAAGAACCCACATTTTATCCTACACAACGTACCTACCAACCTGACATACTGGACATCGCATTATCACGCAATGTTAATATGCCAATACATCTGGACCCAATCAGTGAACTGGACTCAGACCACCTTCCAGTAATATGTACGTTTCACTCTCATATACAACGCAATGAACACCACCAAAATTAATTACTGGAAAGATAGACTGGGAAACTTACAGACATGAAATGAATAACCTACTAACAATACCAACTCATTACAGGTCCTACGACGACATTGACACTTCACTTCACACATTTACACAGGCAATTTATACAGGTGTTTATCACTCTACTTACAAACGACAAGACAACGTCCACAGAACTAAGAGACTACCAGGTCGAATTCTTAACCTGATCCATGAGAAAAACAGAATTCGTAAGATTTGGCAGAGAACTAGAGACCCTTCAAATAAAACTCACTTCAATCGACTAGCTAGACAAATCAAATGGGAACTTGACAACTACAGAATCTCCACTTACAGAACATACTTAGAAGCGATGACTCCAGGAGACAGTTGTCTCTGGAAAGAAACAAAAAGACTGCTAAACGAACACACTCAGATTCCTCCACTACAATCAGGCAACGTGTTGGCAATAAGCGATGAACAAAAGTGCGAAGCAATAGCGACTCATCTAGAAAACAAATTTACTCTAACTGACCATACGGACCAGGACATTGAAGACCAGATCTATTCCGAACTCCAACAACCTCACCACACTGCAGAACTTCCTATCGCATTTACTTCTCCTTCCGAAATTTTATCCATAATCAAAGGTCTCCCCAACAAAAAGGCCCCGGGAGACGATTTAATTCCCAATATTGCCATAAAAAACCTGCCTCAGAAAGGTCTTGCATTCCTAACTGGGATCTTCAATGATTGTCTTAGATTAGGATATTTTCCTAAACAGTGGAAGAATGCTATAGTGATAGTATTTCATAAAGCTGGTAAACCAAAAAGCGATCCTAACAGCTATCGCCCAATCAGTCTCTTAAACTCCCTCTCCAAAATATTAGAAAAAATAATATACAAACGACTCTTAAAACACTTGACAGCCTCTAACACAATCCCACCTCATCAGTTTGGATTCAGACAAAAACATTCACCACTACACCAACTAAAAAGAGTCACAGAACACATTGTACACAATTTTGAGGAAAGAAAATACACGGCAGCAATATTTCTTGATGTAGCTGCTGCATTTGATACTGTTTGGCACTCTGGACTAATTTACAAACTTACAAACACAAACGCACCAACATACCTAACTCGAATAATAGGATCCTTCTTACAAGACAGAACATTCCAGGTAAGACTCAACAATACATTCAGTACAGAAAGACAAATACTAGCGGGACTACCACAAGGGGCAATCATGAGCCCAATACTCTTCAACCTCTACTGCTCAGACATACCTGAACCTACTACAGCGACCTTAGCTACCTACGCGGACGATACCATGTTAGCCTCATCCAGTACAGACATTAACGAAAGCATTACTGACTTACAAACATCAATAGACTGTATATCTGGCTGGTTTCACCGATGGAAGCTAAAGTTAAACCCATCTAAAACTGAAGCGCTTCGCTCTCCGGCGGTTTCGGAATGAAGACCTTCGCCTACTAACACTTGACAACCAGCAAATTCCCTGGAAACAAAAAGACCAAGGAGTGCGTTATCTGGGCGTAATCCTTGATACAAGACTCACCTGGAGACTACACATTAACACTAAACTGCAACAAGCATACAGCCGACTGAAACAACTACCCACTCATTAACAGAAACACACCACTCAAACACTCCTGCACCACACTACTCTATAAAACTCTCCTTAGACCTCTCCTGACATACGCCTGTCCAGTTTGGATAACAGCTACCAACACACTGACAAAACGATTGCAGACTTTCCAACAAGGTACTGCGAATTGCACTCAACGCTCCCTGGTTTGTCAGAAACACACAAACACACAGAGAACTTGACATGCCAGATATATACACACACATGACTGAACTCACAGACAATTTCTTCCTAACGCTTCACACACTACCCTCAGCTTCACATTACCACATAGGCGAGCCTACTTCATCCAGACGATTAAAACCCAGACTGTATCAAGATCTCTGACAAAACTCATCTTTGTTTTATTGTTTCTTCATCTTTCAATAGCCCTATGTGTAAAGCTCTAAGCGAGCTGGCCCATAATAATTTGTAAATATAATAAATAAGGAATAAGATCTTATTTGTAGTCTAAATTGTGTAATTATATGTATTTCTTTTATATGGTTATTTTCTAATGATTTTTATCCTTTAATCAATCCAGATGAACACAGACCTCACGAGATCCCTTTAGAGAAGAGATAAATTAAAATTTATAATTATTTACTATTCTGAATTTCTATTTTAAACCCCCCCAATTATACATAACATTACAATATATATATATATATATTTCTCGTTAAATGTCTATTTTCAATGTCCTCGTGACTGATGAGTAGCTGTGTGTCCCAGCAACTCAACTCAGTTGAGCAGCCTCACTGACCAAGTATCTCTCTGCTTTCGAGTTGTATACGATCCTGAAGATGCAGCATGAGGGAAAAGTCTTTTTCTTTTTTTTTTACGAACCACTGACGCGGTTTCAACGCGGAAACTCAAGTGTCTTTCATGAAAATGGCCCCGGAAACCTAAAAGATCAATTTTATTGTAATTGGTTCAATGTTTTTAGAGCGCTCTACTGGGCCATACTAATAATCATCACTTCTCTACTTCCCAAGACTAGTACAGTTGGTACTTGTTCTCCCACCACCACCTCTACATTAATGTTAGGTCAAATATGTAAAATTTAAGAATAAAGAAAATTTCTCATTTTATATATAATTGTATTAAAAGGAGTAAGAGAAAGTTGTATGAGTGTTTCACACAAAGATTTTTTTTTACTATAAGAACTTAATAAAAATAAACTTACCTGATTGGGGTCCAGCATATGCTATAATAAGGGATATTGTGAAAAGGATTGATAAAACGACTGTGGCCACGATAAGCGCTCTTTTCTGGGAGCACATGGCCACACGGTTGTGTTCGTACACCGTCCTTTTGTGCATCCCATTTTGGCTTTCTCCTGCAATTAATATATTTAATTAAAAAAAAAATGTTATAATAATTAACAAATATCGTTATAAACTCATATTGTTTGTTAGCAAATCATGTAAATAGTTCCAAGTAATCTTAATAATTATTAAATTATAAATTAATAGAGTTTATATAAATCTTAATTAGAATTATTAATTTAGGGCGTAACGTGAGCCAATTAAAATATGACATTTTAGTAAGAAAATTAACCTGCAGTCACTATCTCCTAAAGCAGTTAATAAAGATATTAAATCTAAATATCATGTTAATATTGAATTTATTTTTTAAACAAAAACTGAATTAAAGCCAAATTAAATATAAAAATGATTATAGTATTTTATTATTATTAAAGTTACATTATCACCCTTTCAGGGCTAAAGTGCATGAGTTGGACTTCTAATTTGCAGCGCCCTGTGCGGATAATTTTTGAACTAGGTTTACTCCCATGTTATGATAAGCATTTTAGCGGGATTAAGTTAACAGTTTTTCTTCTTGTGTTTGGTAGCGTGCATTAAGTAATGAATATTCTAAATTTAGAACTTCTTTATAATTTAAAGTATAAAAGTAGTCAATGTGAGGATGGTCAGATGGAAGTTTTGCGGTTTTCTATGGATGTAGGTTTAATTGCTAATACATATGAATGTCCAAAGTGTAAAAGACAAATGACTTTAACTAAAAGGAACAGTTCGGTAGATAAGTATGAATGGCGATGTCAAGTTTCTGGTGATCATTCGGTGAGAAGAAGTGTGCGTAAAGAGGTTCATGGTTTGAAATGAGTAAAATTAGTATGATCAATGTGTTACTGATGACTGAGTTTTTTGTAATGAAGCGTAAGCAGTGTGATATTCAGTTCGAATTGGGGTTAAGTAAACATTCTGTGTGTGACTGGCGAAGTTTTTTCAGAGAGGTGTGCATGGATGTAGTTGTGAATGAGAGTAGTATGCTTGGGGGATATGGAAAAATTGTAGAAATTGATGATAGCAAGTTTGGCAAAAGGAAGTTTAATAGAGGGAAACGTGTGGAAGATAAATGGGTTTTTGGATGGAGTTGAAAGAGGATCGAATAAATGTTTTTTTAAAGTGGTTGAAAGGAGAGATAAAAGTACGCTATTAAATTTAATTAAAACTTTTATACATCCGCGAACTGCCATCTACTCGGACTGCTGGAAAGCATATGAATGCTTAGAAGATGAGGGGTTCATTCATTTGCGAGTCAATCACTCCATAAATTTCAAAAATCCAGACACTGGTGTACATACAAATAGCATTGAAGGAACGTGGAATTCAATTAAAAGTCAACTTCCCACAAGGACCGTCACTGACCAATTCGATGCCTATTTAGGCGAATATATGTGGTATCGGAGTCATTGTGAAGATCCGATGCGGGCATTCTTAAAAGGAGTTGCTCAAGTCTACAAGCCTCTTCATAGAGACGATCCTAATTAAGGTAACATTCTTTATTCCATTTTCTTCCATTTAACTTCGAATTTGATAACCGTGGGGTAAATTTTTTTAGAAAGGAAGCTTGTGGGTGTATGTGATAGAGTAAACTATAATATTCACTAACTTTCCACTTACCTTCGAATTGGATAACCGTGGGGTTAATTTTTTTCGAAAGGAAGCTGTTGGGATCTGTGACTCACTAAACTATAATATTCGTCAAGTATCCACTTACCTTCGAGTTGGATAACCGTGGGGTTAATTTTTTTCGAAAGGGGGGCGTGGGGGGTTCAGCCCCCCACATAAAAGTGGGGTATAGGGGGCGCAGACCACCTCAAAAATTTTCTAAAAATTGTGTAACTATATTACAACACTACCCAAAGTTTTTAGTAATTTCTATAGAGAAAAAACAGTCGAAGTCCAACTCATGCACTATTACCCCCTTTCAGATTCTTTAATTGTTTCACTCAAGAAAAAGGTTGCTATAGATTGTTTTTGTTCAACGAACGTATCATGGAAAAATATCTGCTATGGTTTTTTTACTGATGGTATCTATTATGGTATGAAGTGATGAAAACTTTGGACTAAACTTTTTTACATACAGTTCGATCAGAGATCTAATGTAAAACTGGCGAGCCAGAGAAATAATAATAAGCACGCACATTTGGTCACAGGTTAACGTTGGCGTGAGCTCTTACTGACCCAAATTATTATTAGTTTTTGTTTGCTAGTTTCTGCACGCCATGCCAATCTGGAAGAATATCAATATTTTCCTTTATTGGAACGATATGATTATTATTATTATTTTTTTAATTAAAGAACTAAAAATTAATAAATTAATGAAGTCAATAATCCTTTGCCATATGTTATATTTCAATCTTAAAAAAGTCAGCAATCCGATTTTCCATACTTTATCTCTTTCATAGTTTTTAAATTGAAAATTGTACAGGCATTTTTTGGAATTAATAAAATCATCTGTTTTTGACATTTTTCTTTTTTAAAGTGAACTAATTTTTACAAAAATATAAATCTGCTTCTTCTTGTAATAATTGCGATACTAGATAACATTTGATACTTTGTGCTGTCTTAGTTTGCATCTTGGCTTTCCATAACTCCTACCCAGTGATCTGGCTTGTGCTGCAGAGTGCAATGATAATGTACAGTTTCTATTCTGTAATACATCTGAACTCTGAAGACAGAAGAACAATTAAAGGTGATGGGATCCTCCCCAAAGGAGCTATTCCAAAAAGATGGGACTAGACTAATCAAACTTCAAACTGATGAGTAACCCAAAAGAAACTTTTATCCATACAAAGGGTGTTTAAGTGAAGGAATCAATCAGTTTTCATATTTAAGCATTCCGGTGATCCATTTTTTTTTTACTAGTTTCTTGTTCGTTAAAATATAACTGCTAAGCTTTTCTTGAATTACGTATTCCAACGAAGATGCGACAATTTTATATAAAACGGAATAACGAGAATATTAAGAAAGGCGACAATAATTATTAAGTACAGGAAAATCATGCAAAACTGAAAAAGGATACTTCGTCTTAGTCGAATTAACTTAACAACCATTTCCTCTAAAAAAAAATCTAATATCCTGTTGAAAACCAATTTCAAGTTAATGTTTCCTTATTCATTCTGAGATTACAAACTCTGTACTGTAACATTTAGTAATTTAGTGCCTCTATTCCCATATGCAGATTTCTATTTTATTTCATTACTATTTAGCTGTTTATTGCTAAATTTTCGTCACCAACGGATTATAGTTCTATGTGCCGAACGCCCAGTTTGACTTCCTGAGCCCAGATCTCCCTCGCTTAGGATGCAATCATAATTTTCGCAAGGTAATAAACGGAGAAAGCGCCCTTTAAACGATAAATAACGACTTACTTTCGGCAACTCTAATCAAATCTTTTGCACTTTAGTAAGGTTTATCTCCAATCCACTATTATCTATCAATTGGTAACTAAACTATTAAACATGATAAAAAATTGGCCATCTTAATACCATTGCACAAGACTTATTGCTGTATAATTTCTATCTATCTATCTCCAGCTTTACACACATATTTATAAACGATCTTCGATTGCTTTAATAAATAAATTTTTCTCCATTTTCTCTGGCCGAAATCTCTAAATAGTTTAACATTAAAGAAATATCCTTTAAGAATTTTGATTAGCTTGATTTGTTTTTTCAAAGGCTAAGATGAAAATTAAGAATCATTAATTATTATTAAGTGCAGCAAGCATAATCCAACAAATTACCATCATATTCCATTTTGTTCTGATAAAATTTTTTGCTTTTATTTATTTATTTATTTTTTACTTCTTTCAGATTGACCCAACATAATTTTATTCACCAGCAAAACCATTAATCCTTACAGGGTATACATATTTTTTCCTCCAGTCCTGGTCACACATTTTTTTGGCAACTTCATCTGGAAATGTGATGATACCCAAGGACAATGCTGATTACAGGTATTTTGGTGCCAACAATTTTTCTATGTAGCAAACAATATTCTTTACTGCTTAAACTTACAAAACCTTTTTTTTTTCTCAATCCAACAAAGTTGGCATTTTATTTGTATTTCACTAACAATTACTTAAATGAAACATTTAATGTTTGGTCAACTGTTTATAAGATGAACTGTCAAGAAGATTTTTTTAACCACAAAAAGTAGGAGGTGCACGACGCATCTTTAAGACAATATCAGAAATTGTTGTTATTAGGCAGAGTTTTAAGTCTTATCTGAAAGTTTTCTCTAAGGAGATGTATTTTTGATAGAACTCAGTTTGGCCATCTTGAATATCGTGATAGAGAGGATATAAAGTACCATTTCAAAGTTTTTTTTTTTTTCTTGAGGTGTAAAATTTTCTTGAGCAATAGTTACGGAAAAGAAACCCGACTTTAGAATTAATTATGACCAATTTTTTTGTTTAATGTCCAAGAAATGTAAATATTACCTTAATACCAGATACCAAGTAAGTAGTACTTTTATATTTTTGACGATATCTGGAAATTATTATCACTTTATTTTCCAATTAAAGTTCCAATGATTCTGGTGAAAGTTCCAATTTGCTTCTCTTTCAGTTTTTTTTTCCTTAAGGATTGTTCCACTTTTAGTGAGTCTCCCCTCTACCTACAAATCCCCTATGAGCTTCTTCCATTCTGTTCTATCTAACGCTTGCTCTTCGCTCAATCCATGTTCTACCAAACTCTCTTGAATTTCGTCCATCCATTTTCTCCTGGGTCTTCCCCTTTTCCTTCTACTTCCCATTCCAAAATTTCTTTTGTTAGCTTACCATCTATCATCCTTTCCACATGCCCAAAGCAACGTAACCTCTGCCTTTCTACTATTTCCAGAAAGTTTTCCTTCACGTATATCATACTTCTAATGTGAAGATTTTTATTTATTTCTTTTTTTTGAGACTTCCTTGCTGAGGGCCTCCAGAAGGTCCATTTCGACCGCTAGCAATTTACTTCACAGGCTTTTGATTGTGTTCCATGCCTCAGCTCCATAAGTAATTATACTTTGGAAGACAGTTTTGAAGATTAGGCTATTCATTTTTGGAAGTATTACGGGAGTCCATAGAACTGAATTAAGAGGGCTATAACTTTCCTTCCTTAACCTAATCTTGTCTGTGTATCACTTTCGCAGGTACTGTGCCGATTAATAGTAGAATCTAAGTATTTAAACTGATTTACAGTTTTAACATGGATCCCATCACCCTTATTATATTCTTCTATTAATTTTCTAAACATAGACATGATGTTCTCTCTATCTTAGACTAAGATCACCTGATCATCGGCAAATAATAATGAATACTAATGAATAGGTCTTCTTTGATCTTTATCCCCATCTTGCTGCTTTTCCGTTTCCAAGATTTGAGAGCAACATTCAAATATATTCATTTCCATTTCTACTTTCTCAAAATTTATGTTTTCTATGGAATATTACAATTCCTTTGCTGCCATAAGAAGAGAAGTTTTTGGCATCGTTACAGTTTTTTTGGAAATTGAATTTTTATTTGAACTACAATTTTGAGGATACTACATAACTCAAGAATGAAAAATCCCAAGAAGTTCAAACTTAATTATATTTTTTGCGGAACTAACGTGAGGATTCCAATTCTGTATATCATTATTCAAAAATTACTATAATACAGTAATGCCAATTTTCTGGGGTGAGAATTATTTCCACTGCTCCACACAAATATATATTACAGTGATGGCAACGGTGGGATCTTGGGTTGAGTTCTGATGTTTCACTGGGTGGTGTATGTGATACCCTGGCTTGGACCGCCCGGAGGATGGCCGCTGAGTTTCTTTACAGAACAGTGGAGGTTTCGCCTAAGATCTACAGCCTTTGGTGCAGTAGTGGAGGGTATAAGTGGTCGGTAGTCGACGGATCGTCGACTGTTTGAGAAAGGAGAAATGTTATGTATGTCCCTTCTCGTTGAAATAGATAATATATGTTTTGCATATAATTGATTTTTATCGATTACGAGCAGGAGTGAGAATTATTCCCACTGCTCCACACAAATATATATTACAATATAAAATGTCGACCTTCCACTTAATATAAGACAAAAATTTAAGGGGATATTATTGTAACTTTGAGCTGAAATATTCCCATCGATTTATATTTCTTGTAAAAATATTAATGGTAAATTAGTTGCTTCCTCTCATCGACCATGTTCAACTAATTTGAAGGTTGGACGTAGCCTGACAAAATAGTGCATAACTTTACATTTTCTGCAAAGTTCCATTTCAGTTAACTACATGATTAAGATCGATCATCTTAGTTCCACTAAGAAAGATTATACACGAATTTACAAGTATTCTAAAAAAAAGCCGTATTAAAAGAAAATTGTCCCATTACAAGTTGAGAATATTTCTTTTTATTGTCTGAATATAATGGATGTGTTAGGTGGAGACAATTTAGGTCTGGTTGATGATAAAAGAAGAAGACTTGGTTGGTTAACTAATATATTAATAAATAGATACAGACTACCTGGACTTTACAATAGAGGAATGTTTAAGGTAGAATGGTATGAGAATGATACGTAGCGATTGGGGATGTACTGAACTGATTTCAACTGTGTTTTTATGGACTGTCCGTCGCTATATTTATACAGCTTCTCCCACTCCAGTCCGAGAGAATGGTTGAGCTTCTCTTGCTCTCTTTGGTTGCTGTTACACTGAATGCTATCCAAAATCCCTCTGGACCAATATATAGCTATCCCAAAGATTGGATGGCCTTCTCAGCGCACAGCCGGCCTCCAAACAGTGTTCTGTAACAGGCTCCTAGGAAGGGAAAATCCAAGGGCAGCACTGCTGGACTCGAACCCGGGATAACTCCGCGTTGCTAGTCCACCTTTGATCGAATCTCTTTTCAGAGAATAATATGGTTTCATACTATAATTTTTCATTAGTAATGTGGCGTACAGTAATTTGAAATTTGCCAGAAATACAGTATCAAAGTTAGTTTTAAAGATTTAGTTTTAAACTAATCAATTGATTAGGTAAAAACTTTGTATATTATTTTATTCATTTTAAAATTATGTTCACGGATTTCCAAGAAGAAAAAAAATAATCGTAAAAATTGCAAACAATTGCGGAATGTTTTTGATAAATAGAGTAAGTTCATCATCTCCTTTCTTTATGTATGTAATCATTTTGATAAGAATAAGTTAATTTAAAAAATAAAAATAAAAAGATTTGATTAATTTGTAAATAATTATTTCCGCAAGTATCTCTTCCTAAAAAAAAAATAAAAATACAAATATAAGTTTCTATTAGAAAATTACTAGAAAATATAATCTAGTTTTGTATAAAGTGGATAGGTGCATCAATGTAACAATGTAATCTATAGAAAACACTACAATAAATTAAAAAAAAAAAAAAACACATCACTCTAATAAAAATAACAAAACATTGCAACAACAAAAGAAAAACTAAATTACTAACACACTTGAATAAACACAACAAAGGAGAATCAAACACAAAAGTTTATAAATTAAATTTTATAATTTTTAAAGTTAAGAACTTTTTTTTTTTGTTTATAAGGGTTTTTTATTCAGTGATAGGGTTGATAGTTAATTCATGCAGTCGACCTCGTTTGTAATAGAACTCTGTACAATATACAAATCAATTGTCCTTCTAAAATGGTTTTGTACATAACATTTCTTTTATGTTTACTATATTTTTATATTGTGTTTTTCAACAAAATAATATCTAAACAAAGGATATTATAAAATTACTATTTACAAATTAAGCTACAACATAAAACTCTAAATTCTATTATTTTTCAGTTTTACTATTTTACAGGTCTAAAAGTACAATCTTTTTAATTACTATTTTTCTTTCTTTCTTTCAAAATTGTACACATTCCTTCAATGGCATGCACTTTTGATTCATCAATAATCTTTTATAATTAGTGGCAGTAAAAAAAAAATAAAAAATAAATAAAAACAAGGGTTTATCTCAAACTCTGGCCATTTCTTTTTTTTTTTAAACTTCTTCTTTTTTTTTTATTTTGTTTATTTGTGTTGGTTTTTTTTTTGTTTTTGTTTTTGTTTGTTCAAACTTACCACATAGCATTGGTACCGGCCATAATGAGTCTGCTTGTACGGATACATGAAACAAAAATTTTTAACATAGAACAGAAAAGTGCTGTGCTTGGTCAAAACAAAAAACAGATGGTTAGTTTTGTCTTGTTTTTAATAGATACACACATACACACAAATAAAAAAATAAAAAGGAAAAATTCGAAATAAATTTTAAGTGATATAGTGAACTTTTATTGTTTTCTTTTTTTTCCAAAAAAGATGGTGCGAATGTTTTTGGGGACAAAAGTCAAAATAAAACAGAGTTAATTGTTAATATTGTTTAAACTATGAACTAAAATTTAACCTTAAAAAAATAGAAGGATAGGTTACTTTTTATGTTATTTCCTAAAAACAACGCTGTTATTCCATAAATAAAAAAACAGGTTAAATGTTTGAAAATTATAAAAAAAAGGAAAGTTCATTAATCAGCTGATTGGCAAGAACCAAATATGATTTAGGCTTCATTTTAATGCAATATAAACCATAAAATTTTGTGGAAAGTTAAAGTTTAAAACTTTTTAAACAGTAAACTTTTCTAGTTATTATAATTAATATTAATGTTTACACTATTATAGCAGTTAACATTATGGATAAGGAATGTAAATTATTAATACGGATTACAATGTGAGAAGGTTATGTATTGTGAATAATTTATGTTAACAGTTTTCTTGGAATAAACAAATGAAATAGATTAAAGATATCATTATTATTTTTTATATAAATGAATTGGAAAGTTAATTCAGAACATTTTTTTTTTATAGAGTGGTTAATTGTTTTATAGAGAGAGGACAAATATGGTAGTTGTGCTTCTTTCTCACACTTAATGTCACGACAATGGTCCTCCAGGATTGAAATCTAAAAAGTAGTTAGTGGTTCTTGAAAGGTTAGAAATTATTAGGCAAATGCACGCGAAGGGTAAATTAACTCTTCAAAATGATTTTTCTTTTTTCCTTTTTTTTTTTTTTTTAATATTTACTTTATTTATTTATTTTATTTTTAACGTTGAATAGCTGCAATCTTTTTATTCATTCATCTTTATTGTCTGCCATTTTATTTTGTATTTATATTCCTATGTTTATTTTGAGTGAAACATGCATATATAATGTTAAAGCTTTAACTGAAATACTAGTCTAATATTGTTTCTTTGTTTTCTTTTTTATAGATTTTTTATAGTATTGTGCTTTAGGGGGATAATTCTAGATGCAATTTTAAGTTTTACATGTAACCAAATGATTTCTTTGAACTAATAATAATGTTAATTTTTTTTTTTTTAAATTTGCATACAAATATGGTGAAAAGATACCTGTCAGGAAGGCCACATCATCAACATCAGCCTCGCTCATCCCTCTCCTATGGGACGGAGACCCGCGGCTCCAGTATACCGCCTCCACTTCCTTTGGGCCGGATACTATGGATATCTTATATAATCTTTCCCGCTCATGAGCCACACTGGCTAGATATTTTTTCACAACACTGTGTCAGACACTGATTTTTTTTTTAAATTTCTTGTCACTATTTCTTTAATTTCTGCCGTTCAATTTTAAAATTTAAGAATAATATTATGATTTTGATTACTTAATTTTATATTGTAAAATCGTACAATATGCTAAGCGGGGTAGCAGTTTGGTTAATAAACTTTGCTTTAATTTTTTTTTTTACTCACGTTCTACCACTGTCCTAATATTTGTTTCTTTCAAATCTTTCCTTATTCAGTTTCCTTCTTTTCACTTCCTTCACACATACACACACAGACACAGACACACTCAAGCACAATATTACACTCGCGCTCTCACACGCACACGACGTTAACTTAGCGAACGAAAACACTTCACCACAATACCTCTTTCCACAACAGATCAAACCGCCAACCAACCACTCCGGCAGCCAGTTGCGCGATCAACTGTATATATGTACGCGCAGAGTTCCCGGTGTTACCTCACTCTCTCACACACTACCGTCCACTTCCTCCTAAAAAGTTCCCCAATGGTTTTCACACTACAACCCTGATGGCAGCAGCAGTAGCAGCAGCTGAGATACAACAATCTCTCCCTCCTTATTGCCCCCTTAAAAATTCAACCACTATCCCTTCGTTCATCCCTTGAAACCCACCACTTCTCTTTCTTGTATTTCGTATTGCACGTCGAGCCGGCACAGGACGAACGGGCCGGCCGGCCGTACGGCCTCCAATCGATTAGCTTGAGCCTGCGCTTCGCATACCTTAGTTGTTATGTCTTTCTCACTTGCACACAACTGGCTGTCCTCTTTTAAGTGACAAACCTTCTCTATGGATAACTAGTTATGTTGTTATATAGGACTCAGTACTTTCGTCTCATTCAAATGTATCGCCAGCATTCATACAATTTATTTTTTTAGCCTCTAAAATTAGATGAATAAGCCATCTTATCACAGATACTTCTTAACCAGTTAAATTATATCCATTCATTCTGTATTTCTTGATTTATTCATAATTATTCTTGCCTTCTATTTTTTTTTTCTAACAAGGATACTAGTAAAAGCCTAACAAAAATTGCACTTGACCTACTTCCAATACTGTAATCTTTTTCTTATACCTAAATCAAACCCTAAACCCTAAATCAAATAACTTACATTCATTTATTTATTTATTTTTAGTAAATAATCCTTTTATTAGAACTTATTAAGTGGGCAATTTCTAATGCAAAAATAAATAAATAAAGAATTGGTATTAAACAGTCACGTGACTTTCCTCATAATGGCAATTTTCCCATTTCTACGAGTATCTAACACACTTTCTTTAAGTTGTACTTTTTACTATAGTTGCTTTAGGAGAAGCGTAAATTTTACTGATTTAAAATTATGGAAATAAGCTATGTGTTTATAGCTTTTCTAGACTGCTTAAATTTCTTAAAAGTCAGAGAAATATTTGAAATAAGAATGGTAAGTTTATAGAATGTAATTAACATACGAAGAAGATTAAAGCGAATCGAGGAAGCATTTTCGTGAAAATTGCGATGAACTGTTAAAAACCCTTAGATGTTCTTTCTTACATCAAACCTGGAATTATAAAAAAGAAAAAAACATTCAATGAGCCATAATATGATATAGAATGATTGAACCGTAATCAATATCAAAATGGCAATTTAAAAATGGGAAACCTAGGTAGCAAGCTCTTTTCCAGAACTCTGAAAGGAAACATTTTTCCAATTTTTTCGGAGAGCGTATGACACAAATGCAATACTTCCTGGGTTATTCTAGGAGAGTAAAAAAATATGAATATCCTCATACTTGAAGGGATTCGTCACTACATCAACCAAAAGTATAGGTTTAATAAATGCTGTTATGGCTAAGCAAGTTTATTCTAGAATAAATATTCTTGTCACTAGTTTAAGCAAATCTCGAAAAACAAAACACTAAAAAAAAAAAAATAACTGGTGTGAAACACTCACACAACTTTCTCTTACTCCAGTTCTCAAAATTATAATTGACAAATTTTATAGTTTGCGTACCAAATTTAATGAAATTCGTCGAAATCTGGAAAAAAACTGTTCAGTAAAAGAGCACTTCTGTTTATTAATTTTTTTGAAACTCGGAATTTTGGCCACCTACTTATTTCTAATTAATTTTGTTTGTATGATAGTAGAATTGTATAATCAACTATGATAGCACCTTAAGGGAAAAACAAAATCCCACCCCTCCTCTAAAAGTGCCCTTAAATGAATTTTCCCAGAGAAATGTTTTAAATAAAAGTTGTAGATCTTTGTATGTGTAGTTTATATAAGAAGTTTCAAGAAAATCGTCGAAGCTATTTTAGAGAAAATCGCGAAAAAGTGAAAAAAAAAAAAACTTGTATAGTAGTAAAGTGATACTTTCTGTTGAGGAATTTTGACAGATAACGTACTGTCAGATCCAATTGTGATACCTAAACTTAATGGTAAATATCAAGTTTTAACTTTCTACGGTTTTTCGTTTTTGAGCTATGCTGTTCACACACACACACACACACACACACCACTTGCTAAAAACCACTTTTTTGGATTCAGGGGACCTCAAACGGATATTTCCGGTGAAAACTCGATATCGAAAATTTGACACGATTGACAATACTTCCTTTAACTGGGAGTAAGAGAAAGTAAAAAAATGTTATGAAACAATTTAAAGACTTACTGCATTTTTCACTATGTTAATGAACAAGTATCTCTACAAATTTACGAGTTTTAACAAAACATTCAGTTGTAAATAATACGCGGTGATAGTGTATATTAAAAGTGACATTTTTAGGGAAGCGAAACAGTCAACGCTAACTACCGGAATACTTCTAAATTAATTTTCTAGGAGAAAACTTTTCAAATAAAAGCGATCTATATATGAATGTATCCGAAGTTTTTAACATAGAATACGTTGTTTTTTTTTTGGAAGCACCTATTTGGTATAAAGCGAATGTTTTTCACATGATAAAACAAACGAAAGTTTTCTCATAGCAGGATAGGTGGTAATTTGGGGGCCTCTGGTGGTGGTGGTGGTGGTGGGAAGTTTGAAAAACGTAAGAACGTATTCTACGCATATTGCAGCTGTCATATTATAAAAATAAAAAGATACCGTTTGATTATTTTTTTTCAACTCGAATCTATGCCGTATCCCCAGGCAGGCCAAGATCTGCTTGGGAAATTATAACTGACGGAGATCGGATGCCTGCTTGAACAAAAACAAGCTCCGCGTTCTTACGGGTTTCCTCACGGGGCATTGCCGGCTTGGAGGACACCTGGTGAAGCTGGGTTTGGAAAGTGATAGCTCATGCAGATTCTGTGGGGAGCTGGACGGAACTCCATTACATCTCCTAACAGACTGCGAGGCAGCCACTTAGAGAAGATTCAAAAACCTGGGTAGCTACTAGGTGGAGGAGGGGGATATACCCTCTCTAGAGCCCGTCAGGATACTGGGGTTCCTTAGGGATCTCAGACTGATGGAGGTGTTGTAGAACGGATGTTCAACTGGGACATCTGTTCGGGTGCTGTGGGCAAGCCTGCGGCACCTAGGGGGCATAGCACAATAGACCGGATAACAGGTCGCGGTGCATTGGCCCCCGCTTCAAAAAAAAAAAAATGCCGTATCCCCAAAAAATAGTGCACCAATGTGATTATCTGGTTTTGAGATCTGCTGATCACATACAAATTATAGAGAGACAGAGAGATATTTCTAAATTCAGTTTCGAAAATCTGTTCGAATGCAAAACTATCTTGTGTATGCAATAAGAAACTTAGGGATTAGAATATTTTATTACTCCCTTACTCAGGGGAGTTCAGTTTTACAGCAATGCTTTCATGTTATGCGTGTTAAGTATATACTAGTACGCCTTTCACCAGATATTCAAGCTAGTTTACAGCAATGCTTCCATGTTATGCGTGTAGAATGCTAATAGTTCAAAACCTATATCACATTTTTATTTGAAATCTTTAATCGGAAACATCTATATATATAAAAATTCAGCATCCATATGTTTGTGGCCGCAAAACTCGAAAATTAGTCGATGGATTAACTTGAAATTTTGACACAACGTTGCATTTCTATATAAGAGTGTTTATATATAGGTTTCATTCCGAAGTCCCACGGAAACGGGAAATTCCCGAGCTTTTCGCGAGGTTGGCAGAAATAGACAGACTCAGACGCGTTGCGATGGTGGCGCGCTCTCTGAATCTCTTTCTCAATTACTTATAAATACCTCTATTCCGAAGTTCCCACGGAAACGGGAAATTCCGAGCTAAAATCCGTTCAAACGGCCATATTGCGTTAGCACTTGCTTTTTCAGGTATTGCTGCTACGTTGATGGAAGCAGGTAGAACAGTGCATTCAGCTCTTAAACTGTCACTAAACATGCATTTCACAGAAAACCCAACATGTAACATTTCTAAAACATCAGGAATGGGAAAGATTCTTCGGGCGTGCAAAATCATTGTTGGGATGAGTGTACAATGACTCATAAGAAGTCAAAGATTCTTCGGGCGTGCAAAATCATTGTTGGGATGAGTGTACAATGACTCATAAGAAGTCATTGGAAGCATTAGACCATACATTGAAAGACATGCGAAATAATCAGGTTCCATTTGGTGGAGCACTGGTGTTTAGTATCCGGTGACTTCAGGCATACGCTTCCAGTGATACCGCGCTCAACACCAGCTGATGAATTGCATGCCTGCTTGAATTCAACTCTTTGGAGCACATTAAAAAAATTATATTACATTACTCCGAAACATCAATCAGCCAAAGTTATGCAATGGTGCACGATTAGTAGTTAAAAAATCGATGAATAATCTAATTCAAGCTACAATTTTCATTGGACCTAATAAAGGTGAAGACGTACTACTTCCACGAATACCCCTCATACCGACAGACATGGCGTTTGAGTTCAAATGACTTCAATTTCTAATACGCCTTGCGTTCGCCATGACTATCAATAAAACACAAGGGGCAATCTTTGCAAGTGTGCGGTTTGAATTTAGAAAAAGAATGCTTCTCTCATGGGCTCCAGAGTCGGTAAACCATCTGATCTTTATGTTTATGAAGAAAACGGACAAACAAAAATTGTAGTCCATTCACTAGCTTTACAATAAAAAAAGATTTTCAGTTAAAAACATTTTTGCTTTCTTGCCTATCAGTTCACAGCAACGCAAAGTACGGTATCAAATTGAATGATGTGTTTTGTTGTTGAATCTATGTTAACTATAATACTTCTATTTACTTCTCTATTAATTAAAATCAGATTGAGCCACAGCGAAGCGTGGCCGGGTTTAGCTAGCTGATTATATAAGGTGAAGGAATCTGTACGTTAGCTTTCAATAGAAAAAGGCGCTATCTTCTGGATTATAATGTAATCAGATTCAAGCACCACCAAGTGCCACTAAACTATACCAAGTTTGAGGAAAATTTGTTAATTTTTTTAAATTTCATTAGTTGCAGTACGAGAATGTCTTGTGAGTGTTTCACACCAGATTTTGTTATAGTTTATCAGAAAAACTGCTCTGATCCTATAAAAAATTCGGGTCACTATTTTACTTTAAATCTTATTTTAATTTATTGAAGTGAGAAAGAATCTAACATTCTTAGAAGAAAAGATCTTGATGGGAATTTTGGAAATGGCCCAAAGAAAAGTCTTGAAGTCTTTTATATCCAAGCAATGAGTAGTTTTCCCCATTAAAAAAAAAAAGACTTCTTAAAAAAATATTGAAATATATAATGCAATTATCAATATTATTAATATATATATATATATATATTATATATCAACCAAAAATTGAATAAATATTTTTAAACTGCAAAAAAAACTCAAAGAAATTAAAGTATATTTTATTATTAAGAGAGAATATGGAATTGTTAGTAAGAGAAAGAACCAATAAACAGTGCTGTTAAAGGGGGGGGAGGGGAGGATGCAAACGTTTGCCAACTTCTTGGAGTAGTCACATATGGTTTCTGAAGGAGTTTAATATAATAGTTGAACACTTTAACAACAGCAGCACTAGCTGTGATGGGACTCGGAAAAATATAGGGGACGCAGACCCAAGGAAACACATAGACAACTCTCCCCCCCCCTCCGTATATCCTTACTACCCACGCCATGCCAATCCTTCTTCTTGAATAATTTATCGGCGGCAAACTCACTTTGACTTTTGTGTGTGAATTGGCGTCAGTATGTTTGTGGTATATAGTAGAGAATGTGACAGAGAGTACAGCTTCACTAATAAACGTTTTTATCTTTTTTGTTTTCTATAGTTTGGGCTATTAATTTAATGTAGTCCAGATAAATAAAGAAACTATTCCTAAAACTAGACAGATAATGATGAACTATAACGCTTATTACTTGCAGTTATCTAATTTGATAATTTTCTAAATAATAGTAGAGATATATTTAGAATAAAATAGAAAATTTTTAATATTAATTACAATATTGCGATGTAATTATTTTAAAAGTTCATATTATTTTCTCTCATTGCTTTAAAAGTAAGTACTGGGGTCATGTTAAATTTGAGTTCTTACGGTTTATTTTGAGATCCTGTAAACATGAAACATTGGTTTCATTGAAATTGATCTTCTTTAACTGTGGGCATAGTTACCTCTTAACTAAAAAATGAAAAATTCGCGGAAACTTCAGACTTAATATTTCTTTCAAATACTCCCCGGTAGATCCGAGAATTAGCTTTTTGGTTCAAAATCACTTACTTAGAATTACCAATTTACTAAATGGATTTTTTTTCCACCGCAATTTTCTGTAAAACCATAAATATAAAGGTCTTGTCTTCTTGATCATGTTATGGCAGCAGCCGCGCCCGCCAATGTAGGCAGTTATATTGGCAAGTTGATCTTTATTACGGCTAATCCAAATATTTCTTCGGCACTCTGTATATTCGCGGATATTCTTCAAGCAAGTGATTTATTTATTCCCTACTGCTCTACAACTTTAGATTATATCCTTTATTATTTGTTGAGGTATCTTATACCTCCTTTCCATGAGAATATGATTAAGATACATGGTACAGGTAAAAAACTAAGTGAGGATAGCCAGATATGTATGTGTCTGACATACAGTGGACGGCTGCATACAGAGAATTATAACGTTCCTGCCATCTGTATGTTATTAAAAAAAAAAAAAATCTGGTGTGAAACACTCACACAACTTTCTCTTACTCCAGTTTTCAAACTTGAAATTGACAAATTTTATAGTTAGTGTACTACATTTAATGAAATTCGTCAGAGTTGGTCGAAAACTGAAAAACTGTTCAGTAAAAACGCACTTCCGGTTTACCAATATTCATTGAAACTCCAAACTTTGGCCATCTATTTATTTCTAATTATTAATTTTGTTTAGATGGTAGAATTATATAATCAACTATGATAGCACCTTAAAGAAAAACATAACCCCATCCTCTCCTAAAAGTGCCCTTAAATGAATTTTCTAAAAACATAACGCCACAACTCCCACAGTATACCCCCTTAAATGGCATTATTAGGAGAAACGTTTCAAATAAAAGTTGTAGCTCTTTATATGGATAATTCACATTCTTACTTTAAAGAAAATCATTGGAGCCGTTTACGAGAAAATACTAGAAAACTGAAAGATAAACGTATTTCATTAAAAAAGCACTTCCGGTCATCCGATTTTTTCAAACTCGGAATTTCAACCACATATTTAATTCTAATTAATCTTATTTAGATGACAGAATTGTATAGTAAATTGAAATAGCACTTTAGAGAAAAACATAACCCTGATCTTCCCCCAAAACTGCCCTTAAATGAATTTTTCCGGAGAAATGTTTCAAATAAAAGTTGTAGCTGTTTGTATGTTTAGTTGATATATCAAGTTTCAAGAAAATTGTCGGAGCCATTTTTGAGAAAAGTGGAAAAAAGTAAAAAAAAACGAACTTTTTCGTTTCCGGTTGAAGAATTTTGACAGATAACCCATAGTCGGATCCCATGGTGATACCTAAACGGAATATCATGTTTGAAGTTTCTACGATATTTTGTTTTTCAGCTATGCTGTTCACATACCACACATACACACACACACCGACCATTTTCTAAAAACTTTTTTGGATTCAGGAGACCTCAAAAAGAATATTTCCGGTGAAAACTCGTTATCGAAAATTTGGCACGATTACAATACTTCCTCTTACTAGGAGTAAAAAAAAAAAATAAATAGAGTAATGTAATGCCTAATTTTTCAGGCAGGCTTTACGTCCAACAATCGTGGTTGGAGGCGTTAGCAAACTACGTATATATTACTCAAATTAAGACATTAAATAAAATCCAAGGGGGAAGATCAGTAATTGAACCCAATTTCACAATACGTACGTATATCTCAACCCCTTTATCAAAAAAGTTCCTTTTTTTTTGGCGAAATAAATTGTAATTTTGAAGAACATGGTTAACCGGAAGAACCAATTTGCTGAATACATTTTTCAGTTTTTCTTAATTTTTTCGGAAACTGCTCCACACTACTAAACATATGAAGGCCTATCACTTTTAGCTGAAATATTTTTCTGGTAGAAGGTTTGTTTCTCCATATTGTTTAGTTAAAGCTCCTCCTACATATTATTAAAGATGATTAAATGCGTTGCAAGAAAATTTGCATCTGAAAGACGAGTAATCGTTTATATGTTAAAGTATTACTGATATATCGAGATCGATATATGTCAATATATCGAGAGTTGGCGAGGTGTTTCTGTATTGAAGTTAATATTCTGAAATGTCTGTCAAATGATATAACTTGACAACTTTAGTTCGGTACGGGACTATCAAACGCAGTCATCGCTAAACTGGCGTTTAGTCTTCAAGGGGTTTAATAGAAAGACTGCCTAATTAAATACAATGTAATCAAATTCAGATGATTTGTAAGTCCTAAAAACCACAAATATCTTCTCCACCATCTCTATATATACATAATATTCATATATTTTTCTATAACATGCGTAATATTAAGGCAAACTGAATGTCGTAAATAGTAGTGAATTGATCATAACACTTTTTACTTTCTCTTACTCCTAGTAAGAGGAAGTATTGTGATCGTGTGAAATTTTCGATATCGAGTTTTCACCGGAAATATCCGTTTTGAGGTCCCCTGAGTCCAAAAAAGTGGTTTTTAGCAAATGGTCTGTGTGTGTGTGTGTGTGTGTGTGTGTGTATGTGGTGTGTATGTGTATGTATGTGAACAGTATAGCTCAAAAACCAAAAACTAGAAAGTTAAAACTTGATATTCTGTTTAGCTATCACTATGGGGATCTGACTGTACCTTATCTGTCAAATTCCTCAACCGGAAGTACCACTTTACTAGTTTTTGTTTTTTTTTTTTTACTTTTTGCGTTTTTCTCTCAAAAATAGCTCCGACGATTTTCTTCAAACTTAATATATCAATTACACATACAACGAGCTACAACTTTTATTTGAAACATTTCTCTGGAAAAATTCATTTAAGGGCAATTTTGGGGGAGTGGTGGGGTTAGGTTTTCATCTAAACTGCTATTTCAGTTTATTAGACAGTTCTGTCTTCTAAACAATATTAATTAGAATTAGATATGTTGTTGGAATTCCGAGTTTGAAAAAAATCGGATAACCGAAAGTACGTTTACTTTACCACTTTACTAAATGATTTTTTTTCCACTTTTTCGCAATTTTCTCAAAAATGGCTCCGCCGATTTTCTTGAAACTTCATATATAAACTACACATACAAAGATCTACAACTTCTATTTGTAACATTTCTCTGGGAAAATTCATTTAAGGTTACTTTTTGGGGGGGCTAGTGTTATGTTTTTCTCTAAAGTGCTATCATAGTTGATTATACAATTCTATCATCCAAACAATATTAATTAGAAATAAATAGATGGCCAATTCAGAGTTTAAAAGAAATTAGTAAACCGGAAGTCCGCTTTTACTGAACAGTTTTTTTCAGTTTTCCACGAATTTCATTAAATTTGATACACAAACTATAAAATTTGTCATTATAATTTTGAGAACTGGAGTATGAGAAAGTTGTGTGAGTGTTTCACACCAGATTTTTTTTTTTTTCTTTCAATTGACCTTTCTAAATAAACAATAAAATATGTGACGTATTTAGAATATTTTTTCATTTTCTTAATTTTTTCGAAATTTAATTTCTTTATTCCTAAAAACATTTTATAATTCCTAGTGATTTGAAAGCAACTTCATTAACAGACAAAATTTGCCATTTATATTTGAATTAATTTGAAATTCAAATTCTAACCCTTCATACAAATGCGCAACACACTGCGCATCGCATAATAGTTGTGCTGCATAATGAATGAATTGTGTTTCGCATGGTAATTGCTTCGGTAATATAATATTGTATATTACAATGCAATTTTTTTTTTTTACGTTTTTAATCAATTTATTCTATAAAAAATATGGAAGATTCTTCTTATTGAAATATTGGAAAAAAAACGTGAATATGATAGAAAACACTCAGTGAGTTTCGGTCTTAGAAAATATAACAACTATCCAATGCAAACAATAGTTACGTTTGGCCATTGTTAACAAAAAAAAAACAAACAAAATATTGGTTGGCTGGGACAATATTCAAACTTTTTCTACCACTCCTTATCAGATCCTGAGGAAGGACACCAAAGGTGTCCGAAACGTCGATAAATAAACTTTTAAAGTCAACAAGTTTTTTTTCTTTGTCCACAGCCAATCATTTTGTTTGTTTTAAAACAGCTATAATTTTGGCCAACAATTGGATAAATATATTATCTTTTTCAAGTCATTAAAATAATAATAATGAGTATGTAATGTAGAATTAGAATGATGCAGGGGGGGACTAAAACCCAGGGAAACCGCAGCCTCCCATTGAGGCTTATTGTGCCAACCCCTCGAAACCTAGTAGTGGAAGCCCCTCTCTTCATGAGGTCCAGAACCTTCCCCACCAGTTCTTCTTGGAGTACGATTTCCTCCGGTCTCAATGTGCCGAAGATCTCGTACCACAATCTACCTATTGCAACGTAATCAAACAGCAGGTGAGAAGCCATCTCCTCCTCCTCCTGACACAGTCTACACAAGGAATCTATATCCACCAACCCCATTTTGTGCAGATGTTTTTTGAACCTGCCATGCCCAGTAAACTGGCCCGTTATCAGAGAAATCTGATACTTGCTTAGTCCCAGGATGGCTCTGGTCCTTCTTCTACACAGCTCTGGCATAACCATTTTGCCGTGTTTTGCCCCAGTACTTAGCCTCCAGTGATGGTTATGCTCCTTCTGAGTCCATTCTCTCTGAGATGCCCTCGCCATACTTTTGGCTACCCCTAGAGCAGGTTCCGGCCAACAGAAGGGAGTATTCGCTCCCTCCCTGGCCAGTTGGTCGGCTATTTCGTTATCTGTAATCCCCTTATGCCCCGGCACCCATACTAGCCGAACTTTGTTGTGCCGGGAAAATGCCTCCAGGGAGTCTTTACACTCCCTGACCAGGGGGGAAGTGATTCTGAATGCCCGAGAAGATGCATATCTCTCTATTCCTAGAGTCCATACGCAGGTTCTCCTCAGCACAGATCTTTATTGCATAGACTTCATCCTGGAAAACTGTGGAGTAAACACCGAGGGGCCTCGCAATGCGTACCTCCGGCTTAACTCCATATAGTATGTAATGTAAATCACTCATTTTATAATTCATTGTGATGATGTGGGTTTTGGAGTTTTTCCACACATTAGTTGGGTTAAACATCGTCTTGTTTTAAATATTATTATTTTTTTTTATATACCTTGATAAAGACAATTTATTTTTTGTCGAAACTTGGCAAAATTATTATTGCAAATTATATTAAAAAATTGATTTATATTAAAATGTTTTCAATATTCATATCACACTATTGGGCCTGAAAGAGTCTCTAGTCTGGGGTAACATAATATAGTCAATTTCCGATTACGTCTGTTAATGACATGGTTGTTGAGGTGTATGTAATGGGGTTGATAGAGGACTTCCTTCGCTTTAGGCCACAAGACATCAATTACCCCGTCTCTTAATAGATTGATTGAAGTAGTAATAAAAGTAATGAAAATAACATATATGTATGGTTTGTATTATTAATAACTTCATTTATTGGGTGTTATTAACTTTTTCATAACCTGTTATTATCTTCTTCAGATATATTGTAGCTCCCAGAAATTAAAGTCTGTTATATATTAAGTTTTGAGACAGAAAAAGTAGTTTAATTGCTTCAATTCGACATCAACTTATTGAGGAGATTCTATTTGAAATTATTCAGCTAATCTCAAATACGGCATCATTCCAGATTTATAATTCCGTATAACAATACAGATAGTTAATTTGAATGAATACTGTAGTAAATTCATTATCCTCCAAACTCTTTCATACAAGAAAAAACATCTAGTCAACGCCGAGTTTTTATAGCTAGTTTAAAAATGAAATTTGACAGCTTTACCTGCAAATTTTCTTTGCATTTTGTCCAATGTCTTTCAAATTCCAACAGTGTCAAACTTACACATCTTCTGGCTCAGCAAAAAATATTCATCATTGATGAAATATGTGGATGGGTCCGAAATGGTGGATAACATCTGGTATTTTATCCATCATAGCTTGCATTTTCATTTGGTTTCTGACCGGTTTCAGAACACGACAGAACAAATTCACCACGTTCGTGTAGAGAGTTCACTTCAACGTAATATTTCTATTAGATTCACACTTCTTGGTTGAAAACCAATTATTGGTTTTCAATTGATTTTCAACCAACAAGAGTGTGAGTGTAACAGAAACATTACGTTGAAGTGAACTCTCTACATGAACTAGGTGAATTTGCTCTGAAGATGGATGAAAATTCGAAACCGGTCAGGAAACAAATGAATATGCATACTACGACGGATAAAATACCATATAGTTTGATTCATGTTTCATATTATGTCAAATGTGGGATTATCTTGAGCCCACAATAATCAAGTAGTTACATCTTTTTGTTTTTTTATTGTGTTCGTCAACTTCTGCGGCATCTAGGCAGTGTTTTCTCTATGCAGACAATAGTGGAAATATTTCGACTTGGAAATAATTTAATAATTCTATATCCCAACGAGAAACTTGGCCAAATTGAATAAACACTTCCTCCTAATTATTATATCACATTTAATCCTATAATAAAATACAAATAATAATGGAAATATTAAAGTTGAAATCTGTTCAAAATATTAGTAAATTGTATTTGATGTTGATAGTAAAATTTCATTTTTGAATGACGTATTATGAAGTTGATATTGGATGATGGTGATTATTTAAGTTATAGTGGATATGTTATTGGAATGTAGAGAAAGGAAAGAACAGGTTACCAAACTGCATACTGGAAGTTAACATTTTTAAACAGTTTTAATGTAAATAAATAATTTGATAATTATTATAAGTTAAAAAAATTGCTAAACACAGTTACACCATTTCCTCTTATTAAATTATATATATAATATTACATTTTTGATAGCCTGAGATAAGTTTGTAGGAGATAAAACTAATATTTTTAGTTAATAGCACAGAACAGAAATCGAGATTGTTGAACCATTGAACTTTGAGACACTCTATATAAAATCAACCGCTTATTACAGCTGATCATCTTTAAACTTCTGGCAGCACTTTGTTAAATTTCCCTTACAGCCTAATTTCTTATTTTTTTTTTTTTTTACTTTCGAGTTTTCACCGGAAATACACGTTTCGAGCGGGGTCCTCTGAGTCCAAAAAAGTGATTTCTAGAAAATGATCTGTGTCTATATGTGTGTGCGTTGTATAAATGTGAACAGCATAGTTAATAAACAAAATATCGCAGAAATTTCAAGATTACTGAATAAGTTTTTAATTTTTTTTTTTTTTTTAATTTTCTCAAAAATGGCTCCAATGGATTTTCTTTAAACTGCATATATGCTACACATACAAAGAGCTACAATTGTTTATTTGTAACAATTGTCCGAGAAAATTCATTAAAGAACACTTTTGAGGGCGACGAAAAGTGCTATTTCAGTTTATTAAACAATTCTATCATGTAAATAATATTATTTAACAATTAAATATGTTGTTGGAATTTCGATGAGTTTGAAGAAAAATCGGATCTAATTATTTAAACTACACAAAAATAAAGAGTTACAACTTTTATTGAAATCTGATAAAGCCATTTAAGGGGACTTTTGCGAGAGGTAGAGGATTATGTTTTCCTCTAAAGTCTTTTCATATGTTGATTATACTAATTCTACCATCTAAACAAAATTAATTAGAAATAAATAGATTGCCAAAAATTCTGAGTTTCAAGAAAATTAGTATTATTATTATTATTATTATTATGCCGGGTGCCTAATGGCGTGGGACCTAAGCCTATGTGACTTTTATTCTCCGATGCCCCCGCCCCATATCATCCCCTTAGTTAATCTCCCCGGGTAGCTTACCGGTCAGGTCTACAATATCCCAAGATATCCTTAAACTCCAATCGCCCAGGCAATCCTGCGAGAGTGGTGCCCTCCCAAATACGCGAAACCTAGTACCAGCGAAACGGGACACTGACATAAGTAGTGGTACACCGTTTCCCTGACTCCGTTGTCGCAGTTCTGACAGATGGGACTAGAAGTCCTCCCTATGTTAAACAAGGTGACTGGACACACTTGGGACCCCACCAAGGTCCTCAGACCTGTCCTACTGAGGGACAGGAGATACTCCGAAATTCCCTGCTTAATTCCTTTTATAAATCTTTTAGCTTGGGGCCATCCCTGCATGTTCCCCCAGCATTTCTCCAAGACTCTCATCTCCCAAAGTCTAATCTGTTTGTCACGAAACTTCTTTGTGATGGCAAGGGCTGGTTGGGTAACACAAAATGGTAATGATTATCCCTCCCTAGCCAACTGATCCGCCCTCTCATTGCCCTCTATTCCCGCATGTCCAATAGAGGCACACCTTACCCCTCCAAGCCAAAGTACGAGTATTAAGCTTTCTCCTACATTCTCCCACTAGTTTCGAACTCCACCATGGCTTACTCAAAGCCCTTAGCGCGCTTAGTATCCTTGGCTTCACCAACTTCTCGCAAATCCAGTAGATACCTTGAGGATTAATTCCCCAGGTCTTGCCCGCTAATCTCCTACACTGCCAGAAAACCTTCTGTCCCTTCTCACAAACATGCTCAATGTGAGCTCGCCAATTCAACTTATTGTTGACGAGGACCCTAAGTATTTAACCTCGCTGCAAATTTGCAGTTCCTTACCGAAGAGCAGTCTCCTAAGCCCTTCCAGTTTCCTCTTCCTAGTAAATAGAATTAAAGAGCTTTTGTCCGCGTTGACGGACAAGCCATAGTTCCTGCACCCCTGCTCCACGTAAGACAACGCCGACTGCATCAAGTCACACACCACACTAAGATGCCTCCCTGTGATTAAGATTATCCGGATTATACCAATTCTACCATCTAAACAAAATTAATTAGAAATAAATAGATTGCCAAAATTCCGAGTTTCAAGAAAATTAGTAAACCGGAAGTGCGTTTTTTTTCAGTTATTACGATTTTCTTCATAAAAACACCGAAATTAAATTTGGTATACTAAATAGAAAAATTTGTCAATTACAATTTTGTAGTGCACTGCAGTGTTTCACACCATATTTTCTTATGTATGTTTTATATTTTTTAGTCCCCCCACCCCAAGGACCTCTTATGAGATCAAGGCAGCAACCTTAACTACGGGAATAACTCTCTACTGCTGATTGATATAGACCAATCGAAATTTTATTAATAACAGTAGAAATGACCGGACCATGCATTCCATAAGGTATGCTTAAAAAATAAGTAGTAAGAAGAAAAATGTATGGTCTAATTAAGGGGAACTGCTGCGTCCCGTACAGCCGCTTTATTACTGCATTCAAGGACCCAATCTAATATCTCTAATAAAAAGACCACTTTGATTGAGATATGATGGGTCAAATGTACAGTAGCCGGGATGAAGGGACTTTAGGCAATTTTGTTAATGAATTTAATTTTATTTATTGATTTATATTATAATTAAATAATACGGGAAGAATCATATAATATTTTTTTTTTATTTTAATTTTATTTTTTTATTAATAAAATATAATATATATATATTTTATGATTAATGACACATAATTATATGCTAGGATAAGATGATAAGCAAATATTTGCCATAGTTATCAATGATGACACTTATGATTAATAGTCTCGGATGGAATATATCTCATTTTCGAGATCTATTAGGGTAGACCTTACTTGGAGTGAATTCTATTATTTATTACCACCACCAGGTTGCATCTAGGATTTAGGAAGGGCGTTAGTTCAAGTTTTCCATACTTTTGATGTAATTTGATCTCCATATACTAAAAACTACACTATTGTAGGACTGTCACACTTTTATTTCAAACAGTTTTCCTTAGAAAAGCTATTTGCTTTTGGAGATTCGGAGGTTATAGCCCTCCCTCTAAAATTCCATCAGCAGATAGGTACAGACGTTTCTGTCACGTATATAAGTATACTTTGTTACTGATAGTTATAATTTGTGTTTTTTTTTTTTTAATATAAAGTTTTTACTTATTTTTAAAATCTACAGTAAAAAAAACTTTTAACAAGAAACTGAGGAGGCCGAAATATTTTTTTCGTGTTAAACGATAAAATAGCGGGTTTGTTTACAGTCCCGATTTCTCTGCCATTGTACATGTAAAAAAATATGTTTATTTATTAATATAATGGAGTTGATGAGGAGAGAAATTAGGACTATTAATTAGACGAGATATGAAGACACTGTGATAATATGGCTATAAGTTTACACAAACTGCATTGGACTTGTAATGATTTTATAGAATAAAAGGTGAGAGTAGAGTTATGACGATGATATGACACGATGCGATGTATGGTTGAATCTGATAGATTGTTCCATGTCTAGATCTCTTACTGGATTATATACAGGTTCTCCCCACTCTAGCCTGCTTAAGTGAGAGAGTACGAGAGAGAGTCTGTTTTCTCTCGGTCGGGCTTAGCACTCTCTCTTGCCGTTACATTAAAATTACAAAAAAACAACACAAAATTCACCGAATTCGAAAACAAACTGAAATGTTTTGACCATGGTGGTGCCTTTTACCTTCTCAAAGACAAGCGGAAAACAAGCTCAAACAAGTGGCAGCCATTGTTTATTTTGTTCCGTCTAATGAAAAAAATAAGGCCAACAAATGCGTGGTGATGTGATTGCAGAAAAGGGTATATTTCGGTTCGTCCGGGAAGTGAAATCTTTTCGTGTTAAGCGATATTTGTTTCGTGTTAAAAGAAAAAAAAAAGTATGAAATTACATAGTATTTTGTCAGGATCGCAGTATGATTTCGTGTTAACAGATTTTTCATGTTATGCGTTTTCGTGTTCAACGTGTTTCACTGTGATTCTCACCAGCAATACAAGTTTTAAGATCCCTAAGTAGGAGAAAACAAAAATTTGGTATGAAACACTCACACGACTGCAGTTTACACAGATTTAAATGACATATTTTCTTAGAACTTATAATTTTATACTAAATGATTGGGGGATCATTTTTTTTTTTTTAAATTTTATATTAAATTGGAGAATCTAAATTTCATAAAATCATTTTTTTTTTCAGGAAACCATACACTCCCCCCTCCCTCAAAAAACTTCTTTAAATGAACTTTATCGGAAAAAAAGTTTCCCGACAAAAGTGAGTCACAGCGTAAACAAATTTAATGAAATCTGTCGATAGCTTTGTGGATAAAATCTTAAGATAAACTGAAATAATTTCAGTAAAAACGCACCACCAATCAACTGATGTACTTCAAACTCAGAATTTTTACAACATCTTATTTAATTCTAATTATTATTTAGATGATAGAATTGTAAAAAAAATCTGGTGTGAAACACTCACACAACTTTCTCTTACTCCAGTTATCAAAATTATAATTGACAAATTTTATAGTTTGTTTACCAAATTAATTCAAATACGACAAAAACTGAAAAAGCCGCCGTTCAGTAAAAGCGCACTTCCAGTTAATTAAGTTCCTTGAAACTCTGAATTTTGGCCATCCATTTATTTCTAATTAATTTTGTTTGGATGATAGAATTGTATAATCAACTATGATTAGCACTTTAGAGAAAAACATAACCCCACCCTTCCCTCTAAAAGTGCCATTAAATGAGTTTTCCTAGAAAAATGTTTTAAATAAAAGTTGTAGCTCTTTGTATTTGTAGTTGATATAACAAGTTTAAAGAAAATCGTTGGGGGCCATGTTTGAGAAAATCGCGAAAAAAGTGGAAAAATCATTTAGTAAAGTGGTAAAGTAAATGCACTTTCGGTCATCCGATTTTTATCAAACTCGGAATTTCAACAACATATTTAATTCTAATTAACATTATTTAGATGATAGAATTGTTTAATAAACTGAAATAGCACTTTAGATGAAAACCTAACCCCACCCCTCCCCTATTACTGCCCTTAAATGAATTTTCCCAAAGAAATGTTTCAAATAAAAGTTGTAGCTCTTTTTATATGTAGTTGATATACTAAGTTTAAAGAAAGTCGTTAGGACCATTTTTGAGAAAATTGCAAAAAAGTAAAAAAAAACAATAAAAGTAAAGTGGTACTTCCGGTTGAGGAATTTTGACAGATAACCTTCTGTCAGATCCCATGGTGATACCTAAACGGAATATCAAGTTTCAACTTTCTACGGTTTTTCGTTTTTGAGCTATGCTGTTCACATACATACATACATACACACACACACAGACAGACCATTTGCTAAAAACAATTTTTTGGACTTAGGGGACCTCAAAACGGATATTTCCCGTGAAAACTCGATATCGAAAATTTGACACGATTACAATACTTCCTCTTACTAGGAGTAAGAGAAAGTAATAATTGATGTCCAAAATTCTGAGTTTTAAGAAAATTAGTAAACCGCAAGAGCGCTTTTACTGAACTGGTTTTTCCGTTTTGGACGAATTTCATTAAATTTGGTACACAAAGTATAAAATTTGTCAATTATAATTTTGAGAACTAGAGTAAGAGAAAGTTGTGTGAGTGTTTCACACCATTTTTTTACTTTTTATCATAATCTGTGAGATTAATTTCATTTACTACGGCCGGAATAAGTTGTTTGAATTGATTTAGTTTTCATCACTCACCATGTCCAATTACTCCCTAATATAACAGACGTAAGTTTTGGTAACAGAGTTGTTTACCTGATAAATATCACTATCTTAATAAGATTGAAGTTTGAAACCAAATGAAATCCCCCCCCTCACTAGATTACTAAAGGGAATGGTGGAATGACTTGGTGCGTTAAATCTAGTTGATTAAAACTGTAACTTTAATGAATTAAGACCTGTTTGCTTGAATTAAGGTTCTAGTCTTTACCAAACTTCTTTTTTGTTAAAAAAAAACAACAAAATGTTTGTGCCTCTTCTAGTGTTAGTCACTCAAAGCAAGGAAATTAACTTGGTAACAATATATCCAGGCAGAATTTTTTGTACTGATTACCTTTTTTCCAGCCTTTTAATACTTTTTTTACATTTCTACCTCTATTTTCTATTTTATACTCTGAAATTTTAGTTATAAAAATATCCTGTTATTGTTCTAGAAATTTTAAAATATCCTGTTATTGTTCTAGATATTGTAAAAGGGAATAAACATTTAAAATCTTTACTACGATATCATATCTGTGGTAAAATATCCAAAAGTGATTCCCGCACTAGTATCGAGTATTCTTATCTGCTGACACTACAATCCACTGATCAGAGTCTTGGTCTCCACTAGATGTTTCCGCCAGTTCCTACTAGTTTCTCATCGCCATTATCTAGTGGCGAAGCCCTTGTATTAGATAATTCTAGCCAATCAACCCGTTTCATATCGGGAGATTTGCGCACACAGCACTTTGGAGCACTTTGTTTACACTTAGTCTCATATTGTGCTGGCTCTTTACATACATTGTTTCATTTGATCCTTAGAAGCTGCTTTATAGCATTAGACAGTCCTATGGAATGTCTATGTTGAGAGGTCCATATCTTCATTTACTGGATATTGCGCAATTTCTCTCTCTCGAACAAATAGCTAAAGCTGTTGGCCTGTTTCTTTTAGATGATCCGAGTTTCCGACGTACAAGCAGTCTTTTGGAGCCTCAGTTTAGAGCTGTTTTTGTATGTCTGGAATTACAGCATTCATGTCAGACTTTCGGAACTCGGTTTTTAGGAACTGCGCACACTCTCTCTCTTGCTGTGTGTGCGTGTGTGAGTGAGAGAGAGCGAGAGAGAGACATGATCCAAATTACTATTTCAATGACCGAACCAATTTTCTTTTCTATAGTTAAATTTATTGCAGCATTTGAAATGTTATTGGTGTGATGTGATGTTGTAGTGTAGGGGTAACTTGTGGCGTGAGCGGTTTTGTAAAAGGGGCTTGTAAGTATATATGTTTAAGAGAGTGAAGTATCAGAGATAAGAAAGTATTCACCACTACTAACAGTAAATATATTCTATTGAAATAATAACTACAAGTTAT